>OMLC01009560.1:2144-16123 GCA_900302585.1 Regalecus glesne | reverse complement strand
GGATACTTAACTCCCAACACCCTGATGCAAACACATTGATCGCCCATAAACTGTCTGCCCCAGTCTGTTCAGGGATTACTGTAATATAAAACATGAAAGCTGCCAAACTCACACAGGGAGACCATCGCTTTGCCCACAGACAGAACAACAACTCATTTGATTTTGACTGTAATTAGTGGGGGGTTAAGATTTATTGAAGTGACAACACCTCATGTACACACACACACACACACACTTAATAAAAATCTATTCTATGGTGAATTACATCACTAGTAAAGGCAGATTAATGTTAAAACCATTCCCCAGTTGAAGCATTTTTTTTCTCCACAACCATCTGTCAACCCCAGGAAATTATTTTGCGACCCCCAGGTTGAGAGCCCACGACATAATAAATGCTGTTGTGGGGTATGCCATGTTGTGTTTGCAAGCATTCACACTCGTTGTCAAACGTCATTCTCTTTCGCTCAGGCTCGTTCATTCTGACAAATTCTCCACCAGTCACTGTGGCCAGCTTCCCGATGGTTTAATTTGAAGTTGATGAGAACTTCATTAGAGTTGGCTGTTTGGTGGTCCAATTGAGATGAGTGCTGAATACTAAGGTGATTGGTGACTGGAAAATGCAAGCTAGTTGGGGCATCACTGCCAAATTCTGTTTATTGCTTGCATCTTGTATTGATGGAGAAGCTGGGTTTCTGAAGAGAGGCAAAGATGTAGAAAGATGTGTGGAAAATATTTGCACATGGATGATGGTATATTCATTCCATATATGATCTGGCTGAGAAACAAACATTAATCGCACAACACGTCTATCAGAATGTGATGAAAAAGGGTGCATTGACACTGATATTATTCAGCGTGTGTGTGTGTGTGTGTGTGTGTGTGTTCCTTTACCCCTCTCCCTGGTGTTTGAGTGACTGCTGGCTTAAAATTGTGGTCCTCTCATTGGACTTATGAATCCGGCTTGAGGTCAAGACGCATGTATGTGTGTCTTTGTCTATTTGTACGTCTGTGTATGTTTGGATGCTGTAATCCAGGAGCTGTAATGCTGTGGTGTGTGTGTGTGTGTGTGTGTGTGTGTTGCTTGGACAGGGTTAGAGAGCAGATGGTCAGACCTAGGAGCAACGTTGGAACAGTGTGATCTAATACAAGTGACCTTGGTGGGAAATGAAGCCACTGGGGGCTCCATGTTTTATCTGGTGGAGAGCCTTTTTACAGGTAGTTGGACACAGAGTAGCTGAGGCCTACAGGGAAATGGTCAGGACAGATATTAAATCTACTGGTGTGTTTTTGAAAAACAAGTGATGGCAAGCTCTCCAAAAAGTGCAATGAGTGTCACTGAAAGAGAGGGACGTAAGATACTAACTTGTCTGTTAATTCCAACTCACTTCAGGGTCTTGCTTGACATGGAAAACACAAATGTGCAGGGAGTTACGTAATCCCATTGGCAATGGAAGACACCTCTCTGAAAGTGGATGACCAGTAATTGTCATTGCCCTCCCCCCGTACCGTCATGAGGCTATTGGACATGATTTTCAAATTGTTGAGAGGGTAGAGGGAGGAATGGTCCATCTGTGTGTACAGAACCTTTCCGCCATGAGGAAAGCAGCTTATTAACCTGTGCAGGATGCTCTTTTGGTGATTGTCACAATCCTTTGTCAGATTTCATTATGATGGTGCCCACACAACACAGAAGTGGACATGCGATGGCATATTGGTCCAGAGTAGCTTCTGGCACAAATAAAGAATGGCCCAGCATGCCTGTTAACACAAATATGTGGACACACACACACACACACACATACACACACTCACACACTGCCAAAAGGGGCTGATAATTATGGCTGGAGAATGGATGGGGAGGTGCTCATGGAAAAGTCAGGGTGATTTGATGAGTCATCCTTGGCCCTCTTTCATGACCTTGAAATGCTTGCTGTGTCTTCAGACTGCTGGCAGTCACATCACTGCTCTGCCGCATTTTGCCCCATTTTAGCCGCCCTGGCTGATCACCAGCTGTATCAGCAGTGTTGTTGCAGTGGCAGATGGGACCTGTGGCAAGACTGAGGGGAAACTGGGTGTTGATATGCAACAGTAGCCCGAGTTCCATTTTCAATGAAATTCCGACGCATTGAATAAGCGGGGCTAATCATTTATAGCACTTACACTGGAGATATACTGGTGGAAATAGGAACTGTGATAAGTGCAGCCATAGTGTTTGCAGCTGTAGGTTCTATGAAAAATAGTGGTCTGGCATCACCGCCCTGAAAGGTCGGGTGTTTTTACTCCCACATGGAAGGCACCCAATATGCTTTTATGGAATTGTTTTCATCCATCAAAGCATTACCAAGGGTCCCCTTGACTTCTGGTGATATGATGACTGCCCAATACAGATTTATTTGGGCTAGACTTTCTCTTTTATTGTTGCTGTCTTGACTGATATAGCTTTAATCTATGTCAAAAAATTGAACTTAGTCACTTAAATCAAGCTGGTGGATGTGAAATCTATTATTATTATTATTATTATTATTATTATCATCATCACGGGGGCTGCACTAGCTCAGTAGTATGTTGATAGAGCAGGAACTGATGAGCCAGAGGCAGCAATTTCGAACCCACCGTGCGGCATCAGGAACGGTATCCGGCCTTAATCCCCTAAACTCTATCTAAATCAGTGTCCCACCCCCATAACATGGGGACTAATCTTGACACAAAACCTATATTGAAGCCTGATGCTCCCGGGGACACAGCAGGTATGATCCAACTTATCGGTCAACGAGTAAGTTTATTTTTATTTCTCTTTCACCAAAGACTTTCTGTGGTGTTCCAAGCATTTCTTTCTATTAGCGCATCTGAATGTTTATCTTTACAAGGTAGATGACTTGTCATAGCTGATGAGCATTAGCAACACATTATTTGCTGCTAACGTAGTCAAGGTGAAGGCTCATGTTATCTATTACCATCACATCTGGTTAGCACAGGGAGCTTTCCCTGGCACACTGCACGCACCTTCCTCCTGTTCCTGGCTCCTCTTCTTCACGGAGACAGCCAACGGCAGACCTGCCCAAGTCAGTGTGCTGTCTGTGGCACACGTAGCCCCATCACCATCTCTCTGTATGCACCAGGCTGCCGTCTCTCTCGTCTGGCTTATCCATCAAGGCTGTCTAGCACATTCATCTCCACTCAGTGTGGTGGTAATGGCAAGGCTCTACTTGCCATGCTATACCAAGAGAGCTAACTGGTGGCTCACCGGGTAGGATAAAGGCTCCAGAATTATGCCAACTTTCCTCTTACTCTCCCTGGTGCCAGAAAACCACAGTGACCCTTTCTGATTTGTTCTTCTTTGGAATCGGTGTCCAGTTCTATTCAACTGTTGGGTGAAACACAAAAAAGAGCTGAATCGGATACCTGTAATCATAAGGTTATGTTTTGGGTGATTTGCTCTTATACTCATTTTAACTTGGGTGAAGAATCTTTGAGGACCCTGAAAAGTGCTCTGTAAATAAAATGTATTATTATTCCATCCACCGCGACCCGACACCGGATAAGTGGTTGACGATGGATGGATTATTCTATCCATCCATCTATCGTCAACCGCTTACCTGAAGTCAGGTAGCAGGGCCAAGGTGGAGTCTATCCCAGCACTCACTGGGACTGGTCACCATTCCATCCCAGGGGTTGAGCAGTTAGGGGTCCAGTGTCTTACTCAAGGATACTTTGAATTTATTATTATTAATTCTGTTATTTTGTATTATTCATTGGGAGCAATGAAAAAAGACAGGATTAGGAACCAGTATATCAGAGGAACAGCTCAGGGTGGAGGGTTTGGAGACAAAGCAAGAGGGACCAGACTGAGATGTTCTGGACATGTGTGGAGGAGAGATGCTGGTGTACTGGGAGAAGGATGCTGAATATGGAGCTGCCAGACAAGAGGAGATGAGAGGGGGGTTTATGATGTGGTGAGGGAGGACATGCAGGTGGCTGGTGTGACAGAGGAGGATGTAGAGGACAGGAAGAGATGGAGATGATGACCTGCTGTGGGGACCCCTAACGAGAGTAGCCGAAAGTAGTAGTGGTTGATTAATTGTGTTATTTTCCACGTTGTAGGGGTGGACACAGACTTAGATGAAGCCTGGGGGATTAAGGTTGGATGTCCTTCCTGAACCCCTAGAGTCGGTTAGAATCTGGTGCCTCTGGCTCATCAGTTCCGAAGCATAGTGTCTACCACTGAGATACTGTAGCCCTCCATAATAAAAGTCTGTGCCTACAGAAATATGTCCTGCAACAGACATGCGCTACTTTCCATTGCGAAAGCCTTGGAATACATTCAGAATCACCTGTCAACAATGAAAGACTATATAATTACCTGCAATGACGATGATGCTAAATCTAGTGGGCTATATTCTACAATTACATTACAACCCACCCCTGACTGTAACTGGCTTTCGTATTTACTGCAGATATGTAGTCAATCCATGTCCCAATACTACCCGAGAAAAATGGTGATTAATTCTGCTGATGTTAAACTTTCACCATGCCTCAGACGGAGTCAGCTGTCGGGAATTACAGTTTCTCAACTTTTGACTGGAAGCATCGTGGCAAAAGAGAAATTGGATGCTGAATAATCTAACAAAATTGATGAGCTTGATTTTTTTGTCTGCCATTTTAGGGAGGGTAAAACAGTAAGTGAAAGCTTTCCTCTACATATCCCATTTTGAAATCCAGAAGAAAAAGATATGGTATTATCTGGAAAGACCCTGCTAAATCGTAGTTTTGTTGCTATTCCATTTGATAGCCTTTTTATCCATTAACAGTATTGATTTAAATACTATTATGCAAATTGTAAGCTGTAGACATTTGAAATAAATTATTTCCTAATCTTTACCATCAGTTCACAATTTTGCCATCCTCATTTAGTACACATTTCAGGCTGTATCGCTCTCATTCGGGATCCTTGGATGCATCCAGTGCAGCCACCTGTTTGAGCCGGTGCACTCTGACAGTGTTGTTCCTGTCAGTTTCATGATTGATGTTTGCAAGTCCCCGCTGAGATTTGAGGGATATGTGAACACAGCAAGAAAAACACAACACAAAAGCATTAGCACCACCCACTGCATTGCGGACATCCACAGTGCAGGTATGGACGCGGACACGATCATGATGACACTTTGACATCTTAACGGTCTGCATTTGTGCATGTTAAGCGATTTTAGTTGCCTGGACTGACCTTGGCAGAGTCCTTTTTTTTCTCCACCCAAATCAGACTGAACCATATTAGATGAAGCTCAGAACTGTGAGCCTTTCACTGCTGCCAGAGCTGCTGACAGGGAAATCAAATCTACCCATTAGTGGGTTGAAAGAAGGATATCTGACAGATGGGGTATGGGGAGAGCACTTTTACTAGAGAGATGCAGACCACTTCTCCAGCGCTGGCACTGATCCCCTAGGCTGCCACCTTTCCCCACATTTCAAATAACACCCCAGACAAAGAAAAGTTTGCTATATTCATATTTTGCTGTTGTTGTGGAGTCCTTTGTATATTTTCAATTCTCAGTGTGGCTCTGTTATTTTGTCATGTGGGAGAGTTTGGAGAGAGCCCTTTATCTTCACTTGCCTTCCTTGTCTTGTTCCTCTTCTCCTGTGTTTGTCTCTTTGCCTGCCTTATGGCTGTTTGTCTTTCCATTCTGTTTGTTCATATATATTGGCCCTACTACCCATCAGACTTTTGCCCTGCTCTCTGCGGCTCTTTTTGATGACCTCAGCTGCCTTGCTTTTAAACTGATTAGTCATCCATGTGTGTCGGGCTTTATGGCCAATCAATAAGCCACCATCACCACAAATCCCTTTCTTCTCGGTTTGATGTCCGAGGTTTACCTGTCACAGGATTCTCAGCTCAAGTTTATCCTTCTCATTGATTCTTCTTCCACCAGTATTTGGGTGATTCCGGTTTTCAGCTTCTTTCCATTCTTTTGATGTGATAAATGTTGCAGCAAGAGACAGCGTTATGTGAGATAAATCTTCTGGAAGGAAAGTGGAAACTTTTGATGTTGCCCTGACTTAGGATAATAAAAGCAATGCTGCATAATGACTTCAGATGAAACACCGAGAACACAGAGCTTCATGTGAATGGGCAAAACTGTCCAATGAGCTGGCCGACGCAGCCAAACTAAGCAACCGGTTCTTACTGACTGGGGCTGTGATATCTGAAGTCCTTTTACGGACTTTCATTTCACAAAAAACCCTAAAAAAACAGGGGCAACATGGCTTTAGTGTGGGTAGAGCAGTCATCTGGGGGATCAGTTGCAGGTTCAATCCCGGCACCAGTAGAGAATCTCCTGTGTCGAAATGTCCTTGAGCAAGTCTGTTCCCCTAACTCCTCTGCCCTGTGATGGACTGGTGACCTGTCCAGAGTATTTTGCCTTTCGCCCAATGAGCATTGAGATAGGATCCAGGTCCCCCGCGACCCAACTTCAGATAAGCAGCTGACGATGGATGGATGGACATTGTTTCTGACCTCTGAGGATTTTGCTGATATAAATGCAGCCCGCCTCTTGACCAACTCATTAAAACAGCTCAATCTCTGTCTTCCTTATGCTGCCACACAATAAACACGCTAATGCATTATTCAAAGATACTCGTTTCGAGACGCCAGGG
This sequence comes from Regalecus glesne, assembly GCA_900302585.1. NCBI lineage: Eukaryota > Metazoa > Chordata > Actinopteri > Lampriformes > Regalecidae > Regalecus > Regalecus glesne. The sequence continues at coordinate 9,475 of OMLC01009560.1, read as the reverse complement.
TCCCCGTTAGTTCTGTCTCCCAAAAAATTGGGCCACTGGTAATAAAGATGGTTGGAACCCCTGTCATAGCTGTAGTGTTGTCACGCTGTTTGTAGATGCTCTCCCATCTGGGCCTGGGGCTTTAGAAATTAGATAAACTATGCAGTGTTGCCATTTTTCCACCATCTGTACTTGTTCTGAGGAGTAAACTTTGATTAACAGCTTGTCACTATAAAACTCAGGGACCTAATTAAACTCAGCTGACGTTTAAGAAATTTCATTTTTAAATGCAATGTTGTAAGCACTGTGGCATCATCCTTCGTGATGTCAGATTCTGTTGGGCACTGGTAAGCATGTCAATGTCTCTCCCTCTTGTCATCCAGGCCACTGTTCATTAATTACATGGCTGTTGGATTTACCCATTTAGATGGAGAGCACTATCAAAGCTCCATCAACACAATTTCACACGCGTGATTATTCTCATGTCCTGGGAGCAGTACTGATGAAGATGACTGATGATGAAGGGAAATAGTATGATAAGGCATTGGAATTGTGGGCAGGTGATGCTGATCTGGTAGTGTTGTACACACAACATCCATTGCACACCTATCTGTCTTAGGAGAGAGACTCCTCTGTGGCTCCCCCTGATGTTTCTTCCTATCTTCTCTCCCTGTCAAATGTTTTTTTAAGAGAGTTATCTGATGTGAGGGTCTAAGGATAGTAAAGCCCACTGAGGCAAGTTTGTCATTAGCGATAATGGGCTATACAAATAAAGCTGACTTGACTTTTCACATATTGTTTTGCCCTCATGCAGTGTCATTTAGTAGCATTTAGTCTGCAAGGCTGCTGTCAATGCAAATGTTGTTACTGTAATCCTGAATCATGCTGGATACCTTTGAACTATTCTGAGGCTATGAAATAAGTCAAAAGAGTGATCTTTTCATTGTTGTTGTGAGCTCTGTCCAGATCCATTGTGCTGACTTAAGAAATGTGCAAGAAGCTATTTGTTCCATGTAGAAAATGATTACAATGCATGTGCTCACCTACTTTGTGGTTATCACTACAACATTAGTTGAACGGTTGAAACTCTGTTAAATTCCCATTGGCCATACACGATATAGGAGTTGTGCATGTGAGGACAAAAACATGCTCCTGCAAAGTATCTTGAAATAATGGAATTGTGCTGTTATTATGTGTGATCATAAAGTCTGGTTTGATCAATTGGAAGATCTTCTTCATCTTCCTCTTTTAGTGTACACTAGTGGGGCCCTGTTGAAACCATCCCTTTCACAATCTCTGTTCCATTGGTAGATGAAGGGCAGTATGAAACTCTCGTTTTATTCGTTCATTTCCAGGGAGGCAATTTTTGTCTTAATTGGCAGAAGAGTGAAGTGATGTGTGATTGGTGAAAAGAGAGAAGGGGAGATGGGGAGTGTGTGGTGTGCTGCTACTTTAAGTTTAGGTATTCCACTGCATTTTTCCCCTCTTCAGCAGATGTGTCTGTATTATCTTAATTTTGTCTTTCTGTGATTAACGATCTAAAAGTATGATCCTACGAATGATTGAAAGGCACCGATGTGGTCCACCTGTTCCACAGGCACCCTGGTAGATCATGAGTCAGCAGTGCTCCTTTCAGGTTAGATGTAACACATGTCCTATAGTGATTTGAACCCAGGTAAATGCAATTAGCCCAAAATCTCATAACATGCACTCATCTGGTTGAGGCACCAAAGTAGCCCATCCTTGTTAAAACCGTGACCCTGTGCCATCAGCACCTTCAAATTCAATTGAAGGATGAGTTGAGGTTGGTGTGATCTTTGTCAGAGCACCATCATGGTGGCACAGCAGTTGGCACTGTTGCCTCACAGCAAGAAGGTGTTGGGTTCCCATCCCAGGTCCTTTCTTTATGGATTTTCCATGTTCTCCCTGTGTCTGTGTGGATGTCCTCCCACCATCAGAAGACATGCATGTTAGGTCGATGATGCAGCTCGTTTCCCTGAGTAAGGCAGAGGGTAAAAGAGCTAGAGTTGGACATCAGGTACTGCAGCTGCTCACCGCTCCTATACATTAGGATGGGTTAAATGGAGGGAACGGATTTCATTTTAATCTACAATGACAACGAATCTACAATAATTCATTCACTCAAGACACATTGAAAATAAACATCCTTATTTTCTAATAAGATGTCTCTGATTTCTGGTCGATGAGTTTTGAGAGCCTCCTGAATAAAGGTGTCTCTCAGGCCTCATTTTACTGATTCAACCAGCTCTGTCTCATTCTCATTGGCTTTGATACACAAGTAATGCTCAGAACACATACTATAGCTGTACACAAACATAAAGAATCACTGCTGGGCAGAAAGTACCAAAGACACCGATGTCCCAGCTAATGAAACACTTTGTTGTTCTGTGTATTTTATGGAGTGTTGAGCTTTCTAGTGTGTGATCCTCCCACAGGGATCAAGCGGTGCACTATTATTTTTCAGCCCCGTCTCTCGTAATGAGTATCCCATTCATATATCCCATTTCATTCTGCCCTGGGCCATAGCAAGCCTTTCTGTGGGTCCCACCATGAGCTCAATTGGATGTATGACACACAATCGGGGAGGGCTTAAAAAAAATCACATTAGGGCAGCCATGTATAGCATCTTTTGGTTGTGGAATTTATGAGCGTGACATTTCAGGTTAAGATACAGAGCTAAGGTAATGGATGATAAGTTATGGGATCAATGACTCATGACTGCTGGTGGCTGCCATGCTCAATCCATGTTGCAGCATGAAATGATTACATCCAGAATGACTTGTGTGACCCAGCACCTGAGCCTCTTGGGACGGGCTGGGAAAGGTCAAGTCTATAGCTTAGACACGATGGTTAAAGAGCACTCCCCTCCAGGACAACCGTAGTCATTCATTGCCTTTAATTCTCCCACTGTTACTACTACTTATCTTAATGGAGATCACAGGCCCCATAAAAGATCCTCTCGAAGCTTCCTACCGGAAGCAAATATACACTTGCATGGAGATGTTGACTTCAATTAGAATAGTTGAATAGGGTTGCTTCTTTTGCCACAGGACCAAGGCCAGTGGAATTTGTTCTCAGCATTTGATACATCGTATTATATAGGCGCAGTGAGCACAGCCACTGTGCTACGCTCAGGGAGCAGTTAATGGTTCCATGTCTTGCTCAAAGACACCCCGATGCGCTTTCTTGCAGGGGCTGGGATAGAACCAATCTCTGATCACTAGATGACTGCCCTGGCTCCTGAGCTATGCTGTCCTCCATTTATATGCCAATCAGGGGTTTTCACAAGGATGCTGACCCACATACAGATGCAGGCAGAAATTAGGCGGGGTTCGAGTTGAAAGTGATCATATGTGATTATGCCACAATAGCTGATATATGCTGGATAGCTGTGAAAGGAGTCCTTCTGAAAGTTGAATAGAAGACCCTCATGGTCATTATTTGCCTCAACAGTCAAGCCAGCGTGTTATGTCATCTCTGCTCTTAAAGTCTCCCCCCAGGGAGCCGAGTCAAAAGACTGGCGTGATGTGCCGCTGCATGCCAGGGTGTCTCTGCCGTTGTCATGGAAATCCCTCTGCGTCATAAGACCTGGATTTGCTCGGCAGCAAGTTTATTTTATATGTAGCGTGTTCATATGTGGATCGATCCCTTTGAGGCTTTTTGCCAAACTGCAGATAAAAGCTTGTTATGAGAACAAGTTAATTCACTTTTACCTATTATTCAACATCCAGGATTCAGGGCTTGTGAAAAAAATCTGGCAGCAACGATGATGGACTCCCAAATCATGAAGCATCACTCTTCCTGGTTCGGATTCTAAGCTTTGGCATATTCTTGATTCTGGCAGAAGCAAGGAAAATGCCCTCTGTTGAAAGCCATTGTCAGGCTTAGCATTACTCTTGACGAGTCTGTGCTCTCTGTCAACAGCAGCAGATTGCTGCTTTCATCATTTATCTGTCCGCTGTGTCCAGTCATGTCGCTCCTGGATCAACCCCCATCCCCACCCTCTCCTGCCTTTGAGTCGTCCTGGACGGTGTGGCCCATCTCATCTGGCCCGAGGGTCCAACACCACCAGAAATGATCCATCATCTACAACCATTTTCCCTCAAAGGGCCTTAGTTTAGAGGCTAAGCCGATGATCAAGAGTGAGTGAGGGGAGAAACAAAACATAAAAACCATCTCCGTATTTGCTGGCATATTCTCAGGAGTGATGATAGTATTGGTCGTTCATGCCAGTTTGTTTCCTCGTTAAATGAAGACATTGGCTGCATCCAGAAAACTGATAAAGGGGCAGCCCGTCAAGGGGGCTGTGTGTGTACGATTGGTGAGGGATTAAAGTGCTTGGAGAGGACTGAGCAGTATCCTCACGGCGACTGAAATGAAAAGGGAAAGGGTACGAGTGAGTCTGAGAGAGAGATAAGCTGTTGTTTTAAAAACAGGCATTAAGTATGGGAGGAAGACAGACCAAGCTTTCTAATAAGGGGAGAGAGCTGTGTAGACGGAGGGGCTGAGATGGGGATATGATAAAAGTCGAACACAACCCACCCCACTTCAGTAGACGGGCTTTATCTGCCACTAATATGAAAATACTCTGTCTAGCCGTATCGATTTTCTTACCATGGCAGCACTGCACGCCATGCTTACCTGGCCTGAATATACCACGTTGTGTTGAGGCGGTCAAATAGATTTACCCAAGTGGACAGTGAGCACAAGTTTCATTTTCCCTTACTGTATATTTTATTTGGCAAAGCAAATACCAAAGACCTTGGCGGAGATAGAGGCCCGAGGAGGAGTCAGACTGTCAGCGTATAGTGCATGTGTTTGGCTTCCACACAGAGGCAGGGTCAGCCCATTTTGTCCAGCTACAAGAGAAATCTGAGACGAGACAGGCCAGTGGACAAGCATTCATTCTACATGAATGACAACATTGGATATGCGGTACCAGATTATACACTCATCCATCTATTGTCAACCACTTATCCAAAGTTGGGTCACAGAGTCATGCTGTAGCCTATCCCAGTGCTCACCGGGGGAAAGGCAGGGACACGCCCTCTACAGGTCATCGTTCCATCGCAGGGCCTCAAGCTGATTCACATCTGCAGTCCCTGCATGTCTTTTTTGGGGGATGTTTTACGTTTATTTCAGGCCCACATTAATTGGGTTTCTTATTTTATAGCATTTTAGGGGCAAAATCGGCCTTTGTGATACTGGAAGCATCATCTGCAGAGAGGAGGAAGACGTGCAGCTGGAGGGTATGACTTAGGCCTGAACCCGAAGTGGCACAGGCTTATCTAGCTGAGATCTCCAAGGCCATAATTAATTCAATACAACTTTATTGTTAGGCGGTCGGCGAGAGGCAAACTGTTGGGAATATAGGAATTATTTGGTAAAACTCGAGGAGTCCGAAAAATAAAGCATCAGCGAAACGCTGAACGGTGCTAACATTACATCATCCCTCCCCAAAAGACAGTGAATCTTCCAATCTGTCCATCAAAATCCATGACCCTGAGAGCACTCAGGGACAGATATCAGGTTCTTTGGTGAGAATCCTTCCTTCCATCCTCTTCCTGCACTTCTCTGTGCTTGCATGGTTGATGAGAACTCTAGTTTCATCTCAATTTATGTGTAGGATTTTGTCTTCTGACAAAGAAAAGCTGTTCTTTCATTCATCTGTCCTGATGAAGGGTTGTCTCAGGTTAGCTGAAGAAGAAGCTTTTATGTTTCATCGTACATGTGCACAGTGAAATGTGTCCTCTGCCTTTGACCCATCCGGTTGTGTAGGAGCAGTGAGCGGCTAGGGAGCCGTTTGGGGTGTTCGGTGTTTTGCTCAAGGACACATTGACACGCTTTCTCCAGGGGCTGAGGAGCTAATCATCAATCCTCTGATTACTAAATGACCGACCTACCGCCTGAGCTATGCCAGCCCTGAGGTCCGGCCAGGCCTTACAGTCAACATCAGCTGAATTTGCATTCATTATTGATGCCTTTTAAGAAATGAGCCAGCATGAGTAAGCTTTCTCTTAAGAATGAAAAAACAAGCCATCGCAGGTGTGGCTTCAGCGGTCCCATGCGGAGGAAACTCGCTCACAGGGTGAAAAAGGTGGATTTTTTTGTCTTTTCACTTAAAGGGCCCACCATGTCTTGTCCACACAGCTGCCTGGAGAGGACAACTCCCACACGAACACCGAGGGGACATTCACGCCAAGTGTTTTTTAAAAAGCACCGCAGAGAGGGAGAAGTGGTGGGAGGCACCACAGACAGACCAAGATGAAAGGCTGGCTAGCCACAAGGAGGAACCAGATTTTCTCTTATGCAGACAATGTCCAACTGGCCAAATAAGCCATTACCCGCATGTCAAGGTGAAGGCCAGATCAAAGTTCAGGTCATACTTTGGCTTTTGTTAGCCCATTCTAGGAGATCAGCAGACCACCTTGATCAGCCTGTTGACAACGGTGGAGTAGAAAGAATCAAATGGCATTAAGTGCAAATGTCCTGCACCTCAGATGGGGCTTAATTTCCCTGTGGCTCAAAACAGACAAAAAGTCACCTGGATGACTCGACAGCAAAGCAGAGGCAACACGGTTTCTCCTCCTCCTCCTCCCCATTATGTCTAATACCCGGTTGCTCCTTAGAAATGACCAAGGGGACCAACACGCTCATGCTTAATGATTCCATTCATTAAACAAGCCAAAAGGTTCTTTGAACTGCAAGATTTCCAACAGCCTGCTGAATAATCACAGTGATCAAGCCTGAAGATTAAAAGACCACAGGCCTTTTAGCCTTTCTCTGCCTTTCAATATTTGCACTTCTCTGGATTAGACCTTTCCTCACACAAATGACTCTTCACGTCGATGCCCACGGTGATACCATAACTGTGCTTCACCATCTGCCTCCCGAAACACACAGAAAATAGCTGAACAATTAATTTCATTTACCGTGAGTCTTCATGGCCATTATCAACCTCTCTCAGCTCAGTCAACAGCTGTCTGCATAGAGCCTCATTTCCTCAGCCCACTTAAGTTAACAGGCTGCTTCTGCAGCTCACCGGTCTGCCTGGCTGTCTGTCCATCTCCCTGCCGACCGACTGTACGTGCTTGCTGATTTTCCGTATGTGCGTCAGCACCTGAGGCTAAGTGACGGAGATTTGAATTAAAACACACACACACACACACACACACACACACACACACAGCCATTTGCCTCTCTGTTGTGTTTCTGTTCATTTGTTCAGTCGCTTGCTCGCTCCTTCAGCACATTTTACCCCCTGTTATCTGTGTAAAGGCAGCTGTCTGGTTACCATAGAAACACTTTCCATGTGTCATCTGGATAAGCTT
>OMLC01009538.1:9712-28154 GCA_900302585.1 Regalecus glesne | reverse complement strand
CTATATCTATAACTTACTTCCTTAGATAGGTTCAATGTATGTCCTGCTTTAGCCCATTGAAATAAATGATCCAGTAGATGGCAGCATGCTGAAGATACGTCAAAGAATCTAGGCTATGTAGCAGCTTGTAATCATTAGTACCATATAGTCTCATTTAGCATCTATCTTATGATTACATCTTGCTGTGTCGTCGGGTGTCAAAATCAAAGGACTAATGGCTCAAACTTTAAGTTTTGTTCCATACCAGCTGCTAGTGCTAGTAAAATAAATAAATCAAAGACAGGACGCAACAACATGAAAGGATTGGATTGAGGCGACCATCAAAAATGCTCATGTTTAGGTCAATAGTTAGTGGGGCATAATTGGTTAAGCCTCACATAGGTATAGGGGTTGGGTCGGGTAAAGAATTCTAGGTTTGCTAGTGTCCCCCACTGTTGTTTGGGCGCTCGCAGTTGAGTGATAGGAAAGTACTTTTCCCTTCGTTCTCCTCCAACAGCCAAGCAGCGTGCTTTCCCCGCATGACTGTGATGTCTGAAATAGCTATATAGGGCTAGTCATCATGTGACTTGGAGGAGACACATGCTACGGCTTATTCCTTCCTGTCAACGTTCTAGAGGGGCATCAAAGATACGGATCCAGCAATTGGAAACTCGGGGAATTTGGGTGAGAAAAAAAGGGGATAAAAAAAGGGAAATAAGGCTCATGTTTATAGTGCACACTCAATATCAGCCAAGGTTAAACAAAGTATTGTCTATTGTGGATGTGGAAGGTTTGTCACGTCCACCTAATCAGAGATTGGGAAACTAGGAGTTATTGGCGATTTATCTCGTGACCTTTCACAGCTACATTACAGGCATTTAGCAGACGCTCTTATCCAGAGCAATATACATCAAGTGGGCAGTTAGGGGTTCAGTGTCTTGCTCAAGGACACCTCGATATGCTATATGCAGGGGATCGATCCTGTAACCTTCCGATTGCTACACTACCACTCTACCCACTGAGCAATGCCGCCCACAGCTCCAAATTAAATAGTATTGGTGCTGTATGGCTGCAACAAGACCCTAGACTGCAATATCAGATGGAAAATAAGTGTTGCTAATTTTATTACAGCATAAGATAGTCAACTCAAACCTCTTGCTAACTTGAACCAAAATCAATTTCCCTTTTATTTGTGTCACACATTTACCATAATTTCACCCGGGGTCACTCAAACCCTCAAGAACTCAAACCTCCCGCTAACTCGGAGCGATTTTTGACTACCTCCAAGTCATTTTCTATAAAGTCGACTCAGAATAACTCGAACCCTTGGTAAATAAAAAAAAATGCATCTGATCTTGCATCACCACAATTAAATGCAAAAAGCATCTTTGGGATGCTATGAAGATCTTGCTACCGCTGATATTGAGTAGCCAAGTGACACTGGTATTCTTGCCAAGCTTCAGGCAGATAACAATGAGCTTGAAAATAAGGATGCAGAGGGAGTAACTGAGGAGCTGCCAATGAAACGTGAAGATTCTAGACATCTAGATATAGTAGGAAAAAATAATTGTCAAGGAAAACAAATTGTGAATAACAATCAGTTTGCTTCTGCCTATAAGACCACCTTGAGGACCAGAAAATACTGAGTGTGTAAACAACACTGGCAAGGTTACCATAAACATAAGGAGGTAGGGCAGTCATCTGATAATTCGAGATATGTGGTTCGATTCCCAGTCCCTGCAGAAAGCGTGTCAAGGTGAACTTGAGCAAAACACTGATCTCCTTACTGCTCCCCAAGTGCCACACAGCAGCTATGCTCACTGCTCTCACACAATAGGATGGGTTAAATGAAGAGAACACATTTAATTGGCCTTGTTCGTGTGGCCAATTAAATATATTTGATATCTGTTGTACAGCTTCATAAAAGATACTTATATATGAGTGTATCCCAGCAGCTTATGCATTTGTAAGGAGGCAATGAGGAATGAGGCATTGTGTCATGTGATTTCATATGTTATTTGATTTATGTTAGAGCCATATCATTACATTCCAGGTTTGAAGCATGCAACTCCCTATCGCTGGGTAAAGGTCAACTTTGTGAGAGTTTGGTAGGGGTCTTTGACTGCGACATGTGAGCCACAGAGGCTGAAACGGAGTGAGTTGTGTGATTGGCTATCCTTAGAAGTCGTGAACACCATGTCCTTGAGGTTATGAAAGAACTGAGCCATGCAAATTTAAGAAATTTAAATACATGTGCTTTGGTTTTTGAACATTGTTATAAAAATGGACCAACCAAAAACAAAAACAACAAAACAACCAAAAAAACAACAACAACAGGGACAGCTTATTTTCTTACTCCCATCTTCATACTCTCGGTAACCTCTCTACCTCTCTCAGCTCTCCATCCCATTCATCTGCCCATCTCTTTGGTGCTCTAACGTTTTAATACACATTTTAACTTCACATTCAATTACATCTCAATTTCAGTGATGATGTTTCTACTCTCGTCATTGTCACATTACATAATACTTGAGATATGACCAAAATACCCTTAATGGATAAAATTACTGTGTGTATGTTCTTGAGCATACTTACTTAGACGACCTGGCAGGCAGAATGGAGATTGGGGAGAGATGGGAACTGAAGGAAGATAAGAAAAAGATAACATGGTTAGAACATCTTATACCACCTCTTCCTCTTGTCCTTTTCTGACCCTGGGACATGAGTGTGTATGTGCAAACAAGAGAGAAGGAGAGATGAATATGAAAACTGTGGCAAATAAGGATACACCCTAATCTGTAACCACACAATCAATGATCAATTATGTTTGAGTATTTGTGTGTGCGTGCACAAATGTTATCATGTCATGCTTCCACATTAGCTTTCTTTCTGATCTAGACACCAAACAGTGTTAAAAACATATTTTTCTTTTTGCTATCTCTCAAACGACCCCCTCCCCACCTTATCTTTGATCCCTTGCGTCACACATCCTGGGTTTGCAGATAGTTATTTAGGCTAAAGAACACAGGATTCAACTATTGATCAGATGTGTGTGTATGTATACAAGCATATGAATCAAGAAGGGGAAACAACCATGCTATCTCAGTTGATTCTGGTGGTGACCTGATTAACACTAACGCTTGCAAACCAAGAATCTGGGCTTATATAACACTGTAACACGAACACAAGGTCTCACATTTACACAAACATAAATACATACTAAAGAGAAGAGGAACAGGTGGTCCTGACTGTTACTGATGATGTGTGAACACGAGGTCAGGCTCACCTCAATACCCAAGAATACTTCAAAATAACTAGCTGGAGTGGATCAGTGTGTAAGTGTGAATGGGAGAAAGGCAGGGAGGACATGGATTAATACAAACTGACAATTTGCCTCGAATACATCCTCCCTCACACAATATGCAGGTAGAGGCTACTTCAAGTTGATCAATTGATATGGACTGAATAATTAATACTTGAAACAAGATGACATGTTTTGGATGATTGCCCTCTTTTCCAGTGTACCTCTGCCCCATCCCACAACTAGTTTTCTCTTTTTTATTTGCATCTATTCATGCGATCTCTTTTGAGAATGGATATTTTCTTTCCTCTTCTGAACGGTCCAATTTTACATGTCATGATTGTTCCCCATGTTGTGGGAGTGAATACAAACTTAGATGGAGTGTGGGGGTAATAGCATCTGGCTCGTCACTTCCCGGAGCACGTGCACTATATCACTGAGCTCTTCTACTCTTTCTTTATTTGTGTCCCCATCTTCTTCTTTGTCTAATTATCTATCCCTTTCTCTTCAACCTTCATATCCTCTCTTACTGCACATCTATGCACACTTTGTTTTCTCTCCTCCTCTATCGCTTCATATTAAACATTAGAGAGACAGATCGATAGACAGGCAGAGAGAGAGAGAGAGGGAGAGAGACAGAGAGAGAGAGAGAGAGACAGAGAGAGAGAGATAATGCACACAGCCTCTGTGTGCGTGATGGGGGGTGAACGATCCAACATTGAGCCTAAAGCTGTAAGATTCTTTCTTTTTTTACAGACATACATAAATGCACATCCACACACCCACGCTTAAACCTTAACTTTGCTGACAGCTAAGGAAACAAAAGTCAAAGGTGAAAATATGGAGCAACTGAATAGAAGCCTCTCTTTGGGCTTTCCTCCCGCTTTTGTTACCCCCTCCCTCTCTCTGATTGCATAACATCTATTATTTCATATTCTCAAAGCATCTCCAGAGTCAGCTGCAGGGTGTGCAGTAAACACTGCTGTATCAATTCAATCTCTCCTCTCTTGGCTGCACACATTTTTCTCTTGAATTCAGACTTGTCCTCACATTCCATCTTCTTCTCTTCATCCCTTTCCATTTCAGCTCCTCCTATTTTTCCTTCAAGAACCATTTCATGTTGTGTTTGTTTTCACTTTCCATGATCTTTAACCTGTCTCTCTGTCTGTGTCTACGTCTTCAGTTGGATTATCTTCATTTGTCAATATTTTGCTTTTCATCAATGAAAATATGAGGCCAATAAGGGTGCCAATGGAGATGCATCACGGAAGGCACTAAGATGTAGTCAGTTTGTAGACACATTTTCTCGCCTCCAAGCCATTTTCTATCATCCTGTACTGATAGAACAATCACACTTGGCACCAGGGGCATGTAAGACTTTTGTTGAGCCCCAGGAGTTGGCATATCAGGACATTTACATCAGACTGAGTAATTTGAAATGATCTTCCTTCCTGTCAGTAGACAGGCAAATTATCTTGTAGGATTTGTAAGTGTCCTTTTGTAGTAGAGATAACATCTCACAGTTCTTAGTGAGCTGTACCTTAAGGGCCCCCCAAGTGAGTGGCTGCATATCTAATAATAGATCCTGGATAGGCCCCTCAGGGAGCGTAAGGTCAATTTCTTTTGAACTGATAAAATCTGATCCAACCCTGTAGGGCTCCAAAAGACTTCAACTTCTTGATAGGGCCGTTTGGGAATTTTCTGTCCTTTTCAGGCTCTCTATATAACAAAGATAGATCTGATATCTATCCATGACAGTTGTGCCCTGAAGGAGCTTTCCTATGCCCTTCATAAGAACGAACCCAAGGGACATTTCTATTCTCCCATGAGTGTTTATTAGCATAACAGAAGTCAAAGATCCCTAGGCCCGCTGCAGTGGAGCATGGCTATCAAATGACCCTGAAATCATTGCAGAAATATGACCTTGAAGTGGACGAAGAGTAAACAATTTTAGGAGCTTCAGTGAACTAAACAAAGAAAAGATTTGCCATTCTACACAGTGTATTCTACACAGCTTCCTAAAACAAGCCTTTTCATGGGTTTGAGTTTCCTAAGTAATGTGCCAATGTTCTTTATTTTCTGTAGCCCCACCTCTTCATAAATATTTGTCATAGAAAAATAGTAGCATAGGAAACACTCAGAAAAAACAGCAGTTGGACACTTTGATCATACATGAAGACATTGGGTCTCATGCAGCAATGGTATGTTCTTAAAGGTCCTATGAAATGACATTTAGAACTCTAGAAACTACCGTTATTTGAAGGATATTCAAATGAAATGAATAATCCTGATGCCGGATGGGATTTAGAGGGGAGCGAGTTTGACTCCACTAACAGCCAATCATGGCTAGGGATTTCTAGAAGCATGTGGATATCTATGTGCTCTTGACTTGTTTCTGTTTGGTAGTACAGGATAATTCTCCTACTATCAAGCTCGCTCCTATTCATTAGAGATTTTCTAAGCATATGGCAGGAAAGTGCAAGGTGAATTAAGTAAAGAAACTATTGTATTTGTCCAGAAGTGGGAAAACAATATTCTTGTTAGCACAAAAATGAAACCAATTTGTTTTTGTGAATTTCTAAAATGCAAACAAAAAGTGCTCATTAACGATGTAACACGAGTGGCTAGAGCTACACCACAGGATAGTAGTAGCAATGTGTGCACCGGTAGAGATTTGGCAATAGTTTCAACAGCAGTAGCTGGTTTATATGATATCAAGTGTCTTTCAAGATGGTACTGTGGATACTAGCCTAAGTTCTGCTCTTTCTTGTACTTTCTCTGTTTTTTGTTTGTTTACTTTCCACCACCCACTCAATTATCACACACAGCAGGGAAGAAGAACTTTTGAGCCTCCAACTGTCCACTTGGCAAACTGAACAGACTTTTTTAAAACCAACTTTAAAGGTAAGTTTTAACAAAAGTCTTGCTGAACTTTTGCCTGTGGAGGGATTGTGTGGGCAGGAGCTTTTTTATGAAGCCATTTCTTTCTTTAATATTTATAATGTTACAAACTCCCAAAAAATTATTATGATCCCACATGCTGCTGCTGTAATGATTATATAATTATATTTCAAAATAACAGAAACACTGCCTTTATTTATGCTCCTTTTCATATATTTTTTTAGCATTCTGGTGATTTAAATGAAAACCGTACAGAAAGATACAAAATAGCATGATTAGGATGCATGTGGGTTCAAAAGATATGCAGGTCTTTCATTTAAATGGCAGCAAGGAAGCTAACAGTGAGGGAATCTGGACCAACTACCAAAATATTTAATAGTGAAAATAACAGTTAAAAATGTCTCCAGCGAGGTATTCCGAAAAGGCTTTCAGAAATAGGGAGGCGATAGACTTTGGCTGCAAAACTTAACCAAGCTATGCCATTGGATGTACCAAAGTACTCTGTGGTGAGGTTAAGCCGATAGTCCAAGTAAGCCAGATAACATCAGGTCCGGTCCTAGAGCCACCACCACAGAAGCAGTTAAAGGAGATAATACCCTGATAACAACTTACAACATGCCTCAAGCTAGGTCCTCACTGGAAGGAATACAACAAACTTTAACTGTGGTCTAAGTAGGACAATCTTCTTGGCCTCTGATAACATCTCAGGGGTTGTGAAAAACAGGGAATTTATCTTTGACCTGTATTTATCAAGGGAGCATTGAGTATGCATATATTGTCGAACCATGGCTGGAGGTCCAAAATTAGTGGGGCATAATTGGCTAACCCTCACATGGGTATAGGGTTTAGGTTGGATAAAGTATTCTGGGTCGTCCGGGCACACGCTGTCAAAAGAAATTAAAATACTCTGCTTCATTCTCCTCTGAAAGCCAAGCACTGTGCTTTTCCTAGCAAGACTGTGATGTGTAAAATAGCAAGGGCTAGTCATCATGTGACTTGGAGAACTCACATGCTATGGCTTCCTCCTTCCTGTTGATGTTCTAGAGGGATATCAAAACGATTGACTGAGCAGCAGGCAACTCGTGAAATTCGGCCCAACTCAACTGAACTTTTGATCAACTTCTAGGGTCCTTCATCAGTACCGGTTGCTTCTCCTGTGACCCGGACGTTATGCAAAATTAATCTTCTTTTGCTGGACATTTTGAAGGTTTGCAGTAAAATAAAAAACACTTAAACTGTATATGAAATGTGTGCAATAGCGAAACTAGTGAGAAATAGAGAAATATGTGAGCAGATGTGCGCCTGATGCTGCCAATGATGAGAAGTATCACTGTCAACATATTTTTCTATGTCAGATTTAGACACCTAGCTAATTTTGATCTGTCGATTAGGATCAAATGTCTCACTCAAGGACATTTTGACACATTGTCTGAAGGAACTGGGGATAAATCCACCAATATTCTGATTACTGGACTACTGCCCAGTAATACCTCCTGCTATGCCATCCCAAGATGATGAAAAGCCTGTGAAAATGAGTCATTCAATCAATCAAACATTGTCAGCTTAAAGTACTGTAAATCTCTGTGTTGTGCACAGTTACGGTCTACTTTTTACTACAACCAACATTAGACAAGTACAAGTAACCTGTGCTCAAGCACAGGTTCATAGGTCATGTTGATCTTGAGTGCTTTGGCCCAATTTTTGACTTTGTGGTTGTGCAACATATAGATCACAGGTATGGCGTTTGCAGTTGTGTAATATATAGATCACAGGGATGGCGATACATAAAAAATAGGGCAAGAGTTTGACTAACACCTAGCTAAGTTTATCTACGAGTCAGAAGAATGATCAACTCAATTGCTGCACACTGCTGTCAGCTGGCTCTTTTCAGCTGACTGACTATGTAACAGAGATCTCTGTGTGACAGGCATGAATTGCATATGGTAGGGTACAGCAGCTGCCATACCATGGACTTTTTAAAATTAAATAAAACAAAATAAACTAATTTCATTTATATTTGGTGACTTGTCCAGTGTGTTTCCCCGCCTTTCATCCAGGGAGCACTGGGAAAGCCTCTAGTATGACCCTGTGACCCGAATTTGGATAAGTGTTTTATGACGGATGGATCGATGCCTTAAAATGGATCATTTGTGGTCAAAAAATCTTCCCTGGGTGACTGAAGATAAGCAACCTATTAACATTACATGTTTTGAATGTGCATGTACATGGGCTTGTGATTGCATTATATATTAATATTGTGTAAAGTGGAATATGCCAGTTAGTGAAGGAACGTGTAATTAGAAGCATTTTGGCCATCTGCTTTAGACAGACAGACAAATAGATAGATAGAAAGAAAGTTACTTTATTTTGTCATTGTATTCTTACAACAAACTATGTGGAAAGGAAATTTGTTGTCTGCATTTAACCCATCCCATTTTACAGGAGCAATAAGCACTTGTAGCCCCCGGTGATAAACTCAACCTTTTTCCTATTACTATGGTCAGAGGCACAGACAGGAGTATTAACCTTAACCTGCATGTTTTTTTGATTGTGGGAGGAAACCAGAGCACTTTGAGAAAACCCATGGAGATACGAGAACATGCACAGTCCACATACAAAGGACCTAGGATAGAATTCTACCTCGGGACTCTTTTGCTACAAGGCAACAAGGCTAATCACTGAGCCACCATGCTGCCCTAACTGCTTGTATAAATTATGTCTGTGACTGTTCTAATCAAACATTTATTTAAGACTGAAATCAGCCTATGTGGTCAGGCCTCAGTCATTTTAAACTACAATAAATGTACCTATTTTGTGCAAAATTTACCTTTTATTTTGCCATGTTTCAAACATCCTTTGGTTACCTTGAGAAAAATTAGTACGCAATTCAATGCCTTTCTTTCTGTGTGAAGTTTAAACAAATGACTAATGATAAGCCCATTGCTCTCTGTCCATGGTGCTGAAATATGAGCCAAAATAAAGCACAATGAAATACTTTTCACTTCTCCAGGTTGTTCATTACATACAGACAACATTTGGTATTCTGAATGTGGGAGAGTGCTATGTCTGGTAAAACAGTTTTCAATAGTATAATAGGTCCTTGACATCTTGTCACATTGCCATACCTTTGCTTTCACTGGAACAACACCTCTTTTGTGACTGTTTTTCTATGCCTTGTCCACATATCCATGAATATTTTTTTAAATAGGGTTTCTCCTCCTTTGTTCTTGAAAAAAGAATCCTGTCCACACAAGTACTATTTAAAAAGTCTCTGTCCAAATGAAAGCAGATGCTCTCAATCCAATGCATGAGCTGTCGAGAGCACGTCAAACCAACAACCGGTGATATAACCCAAACCCTAAATACTTATTGGCCAATCAGCAGTCTGAAAAAAGCCAAAAACAAGCTAAAAACGGTTTTATGGTCTATACGTCAACACTGGAAACCGAATTGCTGAAAATCTTGACTATGGAATGAGTTTTCCAAAAGGCCAAAATACACAGGAAAGGCTACATTTCAAAAATATCTGTGCACATGCAAACTACCAATAGTTTGCATCGGGAAAGATTTGCAATGCAACAAAAAAAAAGGAAGAGGGATATCTGAGACAACTCATTGTAGTCATAGATAATGAAGAGACAAAGTATGAATCCAAAAGCAATCCATGCTCTGAGCTCATACAAAACGTGCCACGAGGGCCCCTGGTTGCACTAAAAGCTAGCTTCACTGCCCATCCTCTGCCAGTTGTTACTGGGAGTGCACGCTGGTCAAATTGTGCTGCACACTTCAATTTTAACGGCACAGTAGGGAAACATTTACATTCATCACATTATTACAACAGGAAATAATCTCTGCCTGAAATCGATTGCTGTTTCAAACTATGATTGCTAGTCTACATAAAATAAACCTTAGCTAAATTTCAAATTGTCTGTCAAGGTGCTGGAGGTAGTTGGTAGAGATGTGGTAGCTCAGGTATTCTAGGAACTAATGAGCCAGAGGCTGCAAGCTCGAACCCACTGAGGGGTGTCAGGAAGGTTAATCTGGCCTTAATTTCTGGGGCAATCAGAAGTTTGCAGGATCGATCCCCAGTCCTGCACATAGCATGAGGTGTCCTTGAGCGAGACACTTAACCCCTAAATGCTCCCCGAGCGCCAAATGTTGGCAGCTCACTGCTCCTATACAATAAGTTGTGTCAAAATTGCAGAGAAATCCAAATTTCCCCTTGTGGGACTGATAAGGGAATCATTTATTTTTATTTATTTATTTTCCAAGCCTGACCCACAAAGAACTGGTGACCTGTCCAGAATGCTTCCCTGCCTTTTGTTCGGTGAAGCACTGGGATAGGCTCTAGCATGACTATGTAGCCTGATATTGGATAAGCAGTTGATGATGGAAGGATGAATGGGTGCCGGTATTAATTACACTGCTTGCTACAACGACTGCTTCTCGCCAGTTTCCATATAAAAATGTAAGACTACTGCATAGTTTTGTCACAAGGTGCAAGTGCATGGTTACACTAGTTGAAGTGCTTAGTGGCGCATCATGAAGTTTTAAAAGCTTTTTAAAAGCTCTGCAGTGGTTCATATTTTTCATTTTCATTAACGACTAAAGAAGTTCCTTCATTCCAAAAGCATGCAAACATAGCCTTTTAATATTAGAATCCAATTCAGTGTGGTGCAGTTGAAAAGTATACCTGTAGCATCTGCCAAATTTAGAACTTGAATTTCCATTGGGGATACACTCTCAAGCATCCCAAGAGAATCACAACTAACCACAACACAAACACAGTGGGTGGCATAGCTCAGTGGGTAGAGCGGTCGTCTAGCAATCAGAAGCTTACAGGTTTAACACCCGGTCCTGCAGGAACCACGTCGATGTGTCCTTGACCAAGACAATGAATCCCTAACTACTACCTGAGCACCATGTGTTGACAGCTCACTGCTCCTATACAATAGGATGGGTTAAAATGCAGGGAACTCCAAATTTCCACTTGTAGGACTGATAAGGGAATATTTATTTATTTAACATCCCCCCCACATACACACACACACACACACAAAGTAAATATAAGCATGTCTTGTATGCAATGAAGGGGAGAGATAGAGGTTGATTTTTTTGTTTGTGAGTGTGAGGTTAGTTGTGATCGTGTGAGGTGTTGTAATAAGCAATCTTGGCTCCGTTCTGGCAGAAAGGCACTGTACACTACTGCGGTCTACCCATGCATAAATGCACAGGGAGATTTCCGCGTGCAAGCACACGTGCATGATCAGAAAAATGTATGAAAAATATGATTGGGAGGAAGACTAAGAAAGATAGGGCACTTTGAATGAATGCTAAGAATAGATCCGCAGAATTTTTCAAATACCATCCTTTTTGAAGAGTCCAAAGGTTGGACACAACCATATCAGCAAAACAGTTGTGTTTTTTTAAGTCAACAAAGGGCTTTTAAGAACCATACCATCCCCAATAATTTTGTAATTCACTCCTCTTCCCCTCTCACTATTGTCATGTCCACTCTTCTGTGAAAACACTGAAACACTCACAGCACCCCACCTTCCGCCACATTTACATTGCATATTTTCATTTATGAAAAACATAGATCCCTAACCCCCATATCTCTGACTGTATCTGCCAGCAGAAATCCGAGTGTGAAAGACAAATAGACCCGTCCTTTTCTTCACCCAAGATGAGGTTTCAATCCCTCATCCATCCATCCATCCATCACATTAATTTATAAATTTCCTCCAATTATTGAGTTATCTTTCTGTACATCACCAGATTCTTTTAGATATTCATTTATCTACTTATCAACCTGTCAAATTAGATAATTAGGAACAGTCATTCGTATTTTTTTCTGCTTACATTCACAAGCTCATGCACCCATATAATAATACATTCCAGTCAGGCTGGAGGAGTTACATAAGCCTTGTGTTTACCTCTGCAGTAGAATGTCACAGGCCATCCTCATTTTTCTGGTTGTTTTCTTTCACTCGGTCGGTTATCTTTTATTTTCTTCTTATTGGTCAATTATTTTTTAGATGACTTCCCCAGCTACCCTTCGGTGCAACTGTAGGTTATTACAGTGTAGGTCTTTTTAGAGGGATCAATGTCCACAAGGTTATCTGTTCAAGTTTCTTTCTGCCTGATTCTTTTTCCTTGCTTTCACTTCAGTCTGCTTCTCATCCACTTGATCGTGACTGATCAGGACTGTAACCTTCAAGATCTTTGAAAACTCAGTAAATTGGATGTCTGAGGTACCCACGCTTTATGACAGTGACTGTCTTATGTTTAGTCCAAACTGTTTTTGAGTCAGTAGTATAGCTCATGGGCTATCAGTAGTAGAACAGCATCCAGCTTGTTGATTTATCCCGGCTTGTTTCTTGCTGAGAAAGTTGAGGATATCCACTATGCAGGTCTTTGGGTAGGCTATCCAAGTTGAGCACTTTAAGGAGTCAAAGTCTGTAGCCGGGGTGAAGTATTTCCTGGGTGCATTCTGTGGCGTCCTCTGCTCTTGTGTGCCATGGGCTGCCGTTTGTGAATGAGTATGTGTGTGTATATACGCCAGGGAGCATGTTAGGCTCGGCACTCTGTCTGAAAAAAAGTGCTGCAGTAAACATCCAGAGCTCTGCTCAAATAAAGGAACCTCAGACGTAACCGGGCAACTACCACAGGAAGACCAATCAGATCACAAGAACTAAAGGTGACAGCCAATCTTAAGGAAGGGAATGAATTCTGACAGCCAATTGTTTCAGAGCAAGTAGGAGGGGCTTTGTACGGTTGTCTCCCACTTAGTGGTGCAAATAACTCAGCAGTTATTATAGCCAGCCCACCAGGCTCTTTGTCTGCATGCTTTTGCCCTTGCATGCACACAGACACACACGCACGCATGCTAGTACATGTGTGCATGTGCACGCGCGCGCACACACACACACACACAGACAGACATGCACGCACACACACACACAGACACACACTAGATAAACACCTGTCCATTTAAAAGATTTAATTCTAAAAGTCCCATTTCTGGCCCTTTAGAATGGCAGTCCTTCCCGCTATTTAATGCAATCAATGATATTAAACAGACTTGGCTACTAACTGGACCACTGAGACAACAGACAGAGGGAAGGAGAGAGGGAGGGAGCAGAATGGGGCAAAGAGTGAGATGAGGAATAGAGCAAGAGAGAAGAGCTCAAAGGGAACAATGGGGACATAAAAACAGAAAAATAGTGGGGGAAGGAAGTTGAAAAACAGATATACTGAGGGACAGACAGGGAAAAAAGGCATGGACAGGTGCCAAGCTGGGGGAGGGTTTTTGAGAAATGCTGAATCACTGTGTTAACTTTTCTCTGTTCATGGAATAGTTGTGTGTAGTATGTGTTTGCGTAATCCTATCAAACCAAATATTAACCTTCTGATTTACAAGCTCCATGAAGGAAGCTTTCTGGATAAATCATTATTAAAGAATGAAGCTGAATTCTGCTGAAACAAGGATACAGAGGTTTTCTCATAGAAGATAAGTTAATCAATAAAAATGACTGGGGACTTTTAGAAAGCTGTGTATCTTATTGTGGTGATGCTGTGGAGGAAATAGTTGACTGCAGTCAAAACATCTTATTTTGAGTGTGTCGCAACATGGAGCCCATTATACAACACCGGCACAAATGGTTCAACCTGAACTTATATAGGAGGAATTAAACTGGTTAGAAAATATCTCTTATTAGGTTGAGATGCAAAAAAATGGGTATGAGTGCACGTTCCAAGCAGAATTTTATCTCAAATAAAAATTCAAGTAAATATTGGATAAAGGCAAGATTGTACATTAAACATTGCCTCCAGTAAGTTGTTCCTTCCTCTTGATTCCTGATTAATACACATGCAAAGGGATGTCTTGATGCATGCTCAATAATCCAGGTAGGGAAATCACAAAAAGGAGGTGAATCAGTTCAACTGGATCAGAAGTTTATTTGGAAACGTTTCATCACTCACCAGGTGACTTCTTCAGTCTGAGCTGAAAACAAACATAGCAAATAAACTTCTGATCCAGTTGAACTGATTCATCTCTTTTTTGTGATATGCA
Organism: Regalecus glesne; assembly: GCA_900302585.1. Taxonomy (NCBI): domain Eukaryota; kingdom Metazoa; phylum Chordata; class Actinopteri; order Lampriformes; family Regalecidae; genus Regalecus; species Regalecus glesne. The sequence continues at coordinate 13,896 of OMLC01009538.1, read as the reverse complement.
AAGGGAATGTATATACAATTTTCAATAATTATACGAATTAGTTATATTTTATCCATAGATAAACTCTCTTCTCAAACAATGTATTTCGAAAATGTCTTAGCTGCTTAGCGTATACAGGCATATTTTTGTCTCACTGGTTCTGAGAGTCACTCCGGCCTGGGATTTTAAATCCCATCTCATTCTTCTTTCCCCTGATCTGTTTAACAGTATTATAATGTCTAAGTCAAGAGAACTGCAAATTCTGGTTGGAAACCACCCCTGACCTCACCACCCTGAACGATAACTAGAGTGCAACAGGAGTGGCTAGTAGAGAATCTTCACGGTACTGGCAGTAATTTCCCAGCATTTGCCAGCATACTGGTGTTAAATTTTCCATCTGCCATTGTTAATGTATATTCCAAACTTTTACACAGGTTATGTTAATCAAGGTCATTTTCTTCTGTGACCATTAGAGTGGCCACAGTGTTAACAACCATATCTCTGCTTGTGCCAACAGAGATTTCAGCCATGCCGAACAATATTCTAACCAAATTTATTCATTGAAGGCCAAAGAAACATATTCCTGATACTTCTTAGAAGGCCAGCCGGGACAGCTGTACCACAGCTATGGGTGGGAACTGATAACGTGTGTATATCTGGCGCTATCTAGGGTAGCTGGTATATCTTATTCTGTGCTGTGCCTTACACCCGTGTCCTTAGCCTTGACTGGATCAAGAAGCAAGAGCACTGAGGAGGATAAGGCAAAGAGGAAAGGGGTAGATAGTAAAGCAGGGAACAGGGTGAGAGAAGGGAAGAGAAAGGACTGGTACTCCTAATTCTATTAAGGACAAGTCACTGAAATTAGTAGCTAAGCTATATATATTTGGGATGATACTTTTAATTTGTTAAATAAGGTATTAATGGACCAATACCTCTGGAAAACTTTTACTGTCGGCTGATAAATCAGTTAGATAATAGTAAATAAGTTTGCTTCAGCCATGCAACAAGAACATTAAATGACTAACTCATAGGCCAAAGAGCTCTCTGCAAAGGATTTGCAATAATTTCCTTTTGAACTCTCGCTACTACATTCCTGTATCAATGGAGTTCTATCTATCTATCTATCAATCATGATAATAACAATAATAAAAATAATAATAATAATGACATTACTCTTTATAGGGATAGTGCTTATTAATGAACATTTAGATAATAAATGCCAGATTTAGCCACCTGCCTAATTTTAATCTGTTGTCCCATGAAATTAAGGGTTCAGTATTTTGGTCAAAGGCACTTCAACACACTTTCTGAAGGAAGTGGTCATCAAAACACCAATCTTCCAATTACTAGATGACCAACTTACCACCTGATCTATACTGCCTCTATACTCTAATCTATCCAGGCTTTCCTCTGCACATATATCGCTGTCTGTTTTGGATCAGCCACTAAATAGAACAGGGACAGCTCACAGTCAAGTCTGCAGAGAGAATAATTCTTCTCAACCTGCCCATCATTAAGAATGTATACATCTCTAGAGTCAGGAAATAGACAAGCAATATCACTGCAGACCCACACACCCTGCTCACAACCTGTTCCAACTCCTCCCTTCTGGTAGGTGCTACAGCACTGTACACCAAAACAACCAGATTTAAAAAAGAAAAAAAAAGTTTTCCAGGGGCTCTCATTAAAACGAATGCTTAACATTGTCAAATTCCAACTACATATCTCGTATAAACTATAAACATTGTACCTATACTGGTATGCTCTGTCATGTCCATCTACATCAGGCATGTAGATAAGTAACCTGCTAACATTTATTTCAGCATCTCTAGTGTATTCCCTACATCATTGCACTTTATTGCTTCTTATTCCCCCAGTATATATTCAATCACTGTGTATATATCTGAAGATCATTGTGTTTTTATTTTATGTTACATACACTACACTGTGAGAACCATACAAAAAGAGTCAAGTTCCATGGGTATGCAAACTTATAAGGCTGATAAAATCTGATTTGGATTTGGATTCTTCGATCTACCTATTTTGTGTAATTCTATTATACATACTACTTTACGCATATATTTTTCTTTGCTTTATACTTATTGCTTGTTATGTATGTGCATATATATCTATACTTCTTACTACATATATCATTTTATATTTAGTTCATGTTTTTAAAAGTCTCCCAGCCTAACAATTTCAACGTACAACTGGAGTGAAAATAAGCATCTTTAATCTTGAATACTTAGAACTTTACATAAAATCAGGCAGAGAATTTCAACCATCTCAGAGAGGCTTGCCCACTTTTCACTTTGGGGTGTATCATTTCATTGCTAAATAAAATAAGCAAGACAATTAAGGTTTTATTTATAATAACAACTCTAGATGAGGGCTAACACACCCCTTATACATTTCATTAGCAATGTAGCCTGCAGACACACGGGTTAAGCATCCCAGTGAAACATTAAATACAAAAGTATGTTATTAATATTAATATTTACAAAGCTTCACAAAAATACAGAAATATATGAGATCATTCAATACTCACATGCACAAGAGAGCACTTAACTTAAAATCTGGTCCCAGTTTGTGTGCCAATCTGTTCTCCCTAGATGCCTGAGCTGGAGTAAACAAACTAGTGGACTATATCTAGATTCATCTATAGCCTAGGTCAGAGCTAGCAGCAACACAAACCACACACACACATACAGCTAATAGCTATTACCTGACCAGAACATATCCGTCAAAAAAGCACATGCAAAAACATAAGTGCAATGACCAAGTTTCGGTTAAGGGCCTATCCTGAAGTATTTATGTAAATAATTTCATGAACAGGAAATGTAAAGATGATCACAGAGCCACAGCCCAAAAAGTTCCTATTTTGTTTCATAGCTCAACAAAACAGATTCCCAAAACCTCTTTGGCTTATTTATATAGCGATGAAACAAAATTGGAACTTTTTTGGGCCTATGGATCAGTGTTACATCTGGAGGAGGAAGAATGAAGCATACGCTGAAAAGAACACCCTGCCTACAGTGAAGCATGGTGGTAGCTCAGTGACGCTCTGGGGCTGCTTCACTTCCTCTCGCACTGGAAACCTGGAGCATGTGGAGGGCAAGATGGATCAATCAAGTATCAGGAAATCCTGGGAGAAAATGTCATGCCATCTATGAGGAAACAGAAGGTTGGGCATCATTGGACCTTCCAGTAGGACAATGATCCCAAGCATACCTCAAAGTCCACTAAGACTTGGTTTCAGAAGAAGTCCTGGAATATCATAGAGTGGCCATCACAGTCACCTGACTTGGGGGATTTGAAAACAGCGTATGCAGCACGCAAATCCAAGAGTATTAGTGAGCTGGAGGCCTTTGCCCATGAGGAATGGGCTAAGATCCCTCAGGAACACTGCCAGAAGTTGGTGTCTGGCTATGCGTCACGTTTGCAGCAGGTCATAACAGAAAAAGAGTGCTCTACCAAGTACTAAAGATATTTGTCATGAGGGGGTTGACTCATTTTGAGACCGCAGTAGTCATTAAAAGCAGCATTTTTGTTGCATTTGGAGAAACTACATGTAATATTAGTTGTGTTGAGCTATTTAAAATGTTCTTGTTTGATTTTTTTGTAAACAGCTTCTAGTTTGTATTTTTGACTATTAAACCTGATTTGCAGTGGGGGTGGAATAATTTCGATTGCAACTGTATTACCCCTGAATGTGGAGTCAATGACCAACTTGCATGTAAAACCAGCCTTTTGTTGTGGAGCATGCAACTGTATTATTCATAAGGGCGGGGATGCTTGCAGAAATGTTTGTGAATAAACATTTTATACCACCTATATGAGCTAAAAACCTGAAATTCAGAATTAAAATTGGGGGTTGAGTTGACTGAAAGTCGCTTATTCACTGAAAAATACAGTACCGTCATGTGGGCTAACCTTCCATCTAAGGATGTTGAAAGTTCAATTAACTCTAAATCATGAAATCATTCCACAAGAAATGGTAAAATCAAGTTAAGAAGGATGTGAGAGCTCTATTCTGACCTTGGGCGACAGTGGATCCCAAGAAAAATATTCCCCAGCTAGCCAGGTTATTCTTATGGCCTAATGAAAGATAAAGAAGGTGGGAGATACTTTTTGACTTGAAGCACCTTCATTTACATCAAATAATAAAAAAATCTACATTCCATCATTTCAAATATAAGAGAGAG
>OMLC01009474.1:3858-14651 GCA_900302585.1 Regalecus glesne | reverse complement strand
CTGTTGTGGTCGAGAGAGACACATACAGAGACAGACAGACAGATAGGGAGACACAGAGAGAGACAGACAGACAGGGAGAGGGGGAGGCAGACATGGAGGGAGAGAGAGAGAGAGAGAGAGAGAGAGAGAGTTTGTGATAACCACCTAGCCATCCCCATTCTTTCCTCCTCAGTAGTAGAGGCTGCACTTTAGAACGGATGAGCCAGATGTTGCACGTCCATACCTCTGCAGGGCATCAGGAAGGACACCCAGCCTTTATCCCCCCAAGCCCAGTCTTGGCCCGTGTCCACCCCTGTCTATGACATTTGTTGGGTCAATAAAACCAGACAGGCCTTGGTCTTCTCCATCACTTCTGGCCATCCTCCAACACTTTGGAAACACTCCCAGTAGTGTCGCAGTGGACTGAAAATACAAATCTGAGCAAGGACATGTTTCATGTCTGCATCACATAGTGGCACTTTTGAATCCCCTTGTGATCTATAAGGAAGCTGTCACTGCAGGAGACTGCATGAGAGGTTGTCCAGGTGGCAAAGGAAGGACAGACCCACACCAGTATTGGCACATCTCTCCCTCATCCATCTGGCCCACAGGCACAAATAACAAAAACCACGTCTTGCTACAAACAATGCCCACGTATTGGTGCACAGTGTCTCTGTTTTTAAGTAATGCTTGTCTTTTGTGCCTTGTCTGGATCACACAAGGCCCACATATTGCTCTCTGTGATTTTAATACTACTACTACTAATACTACCACTAATACCACTACTACCACTACCAATACTACTTCCTCTTTTTCTTCTTCTTGTTCTGATTTGCTTCAACCACTAACCCAGTGGATGTGGGCACAGGTAAATGGACTTGCTCTTAAATAGCCCTTTTCTATAAAGCACCATAGTCCTTCCCGGTATCGATGGATTGGGCCATGCCTGTTGCCACACACACTTTGTCCATTTCCGGTGTGTTTGATGTTAGCATGGCCACCGAGGATCTCTTGGCAAATCCATGCGGAGGTATCTCAGGAAACAAACTGAATCTTATCCTGTTGTTTATCCATATCTCGGCCGACTACAGTAAATGCTGCCTTTCAATGGTAGGCGTCCCGTTCGATAAAGAACCCACCTCGGGTTTAGGTGAACGGGGTCGGCTGGTGAGGATATGTTGAGGAGTGCAGATCGCACATAGCCTGAGAAATTAGCTTGGCAGTGTTGTTCCGGGTCATACCTCCTATGGCTGATCTCTTTTGGTCGGGGACAGGGCGTTAAAATCAGACAATGCATGGATGCCAGCATCATCACACGTTCTCCTGGTCGAAAGTAGACGAGACACATGCAACACGGAGGGCTTCGTAGTGAGAATGAACATCCATAAGTCTCTATATGAGACTTTATATGGCCCGCAGCAGCCCCTAAAAATCACCACCAATGCGTGTTAGCGGCTGATTAGAGCGCATCCATTAAACGTTTACGTCATGACCTCAGGTCACCTGTTGACATACCGCGAGAACAGCGGGAGGACTCGAGATTAGAAGTCAGGTCAGAGGTCAGGAGCATTGTCCTCACATTGGGTACAGGATCACTTGGCTCAGAACAAAGATAAATTGGGCATAAGAATCAGCCAGTCACGTTTAGGGGCAGCGTAGCTCAGTGCGTAGAGCGATCAGAAGGTTTTGCAGGTTTGATCCTCGGTCCTGCAGAAAGCATGTCAAGGTGTCCTTGAGCAAGACTCTGAACCCCTAACTGCTCCCCGACTACCACGTGGTGGCTGCTCACTGCTCATATACAATAGGATTGGTCAAACGCAAATAACTGCAAATTTCCTCTTGCAGGACTGATAAGGAAACAATTATTATTCATAGGTCATGTGAGGTCAGTGTATCTGCACACACAATGTGCTTTCTGCTTTTAAAATTCCTTTGGAGGCAATAACATGCTCAGACCAGTGAGTCAACAGTGGGTCATAGGTACATTATTGAGAAAATCAAATGTCCTTAATTTCCCAGTGATTATGTGAAACTGAGGGTAATGTTCTACACAGATGCTCAATATCATGGTGTCCTCTACAGCATGTCCTGCTCAGGTTAGGCAATAACAGTGCTCGGATGTTACATTTAAGGCTTTCTGTGACTGCGTATGTCCACTTTTCATTGATTCTCATAGATAGCATCTCATGATCAACCCTTTGCCTGGGTATAAATGCATTGGGCTATTTCTGACATGCCTACAGGTAAGAGATGAAGTTGAACGGCTCCGGTCGTAGTTAAAGTTTCTCTGGTTAACAGGTCATGGACAGCATTGGCTGGTCTGGATTACATTACAGGCATTTAGCAGACACTCTTATCTGGAGCAACGTGCAAGTGCATAGGGTCACTTCAACAAATAGACCAGTGGGTGACTTTAACCTTGGGCCTTCTTAGCCTGTGTCAGTCTATCCAGCATTAGGCTTTTTGTGTGTTTATTGCACAGGAGTACAATTTACACCATCAAATGCATGAGAAAGGCATAGTTGATGTTTCCCGGGACTCTGTCCTTACCCCCAACAGCCCTTCCAGGTCACATTTAGGTCAATTTACCTCCTTACCGCTTCCTGCACTGGGAGTCAGTCAGTCTTAGTTACGAAGAAGCCTGCCAAGATGTTACCTTCTGACCAGTGCACTTTGAAGATGATGCAGTTTCAATTAGGTCTTCCTCTTCACTGTGCCATAGTCTTGTTTTGAACGTTGCCAACTATTTTAAGTTTAAAAACCAATATCATTAATTGTTCAGTGCAATTTTCTTGTCCATGGCCATGTCTATCAATGGTCAACTGTTAAAAGTATCCCTGTGCCTTTAAATTGGAGCTGGGTTTTGAATGTCACCGAAACAGAGCAGCCAAAACTTTAAGGTGGAAAGCCCACTTCCGCTTCCACCACATGAAACTGAACACGCCACCTGAAGCCTAGCTTCTACAATGCGCCCAAATTCACAGATGGACTTGGTTTATAATAAAACATCTGGCATGGTTTGGAGTCTTACAAAAACTGTTCACTAGTAAAACGTTACCAATTCCCTGCCAAGTTTAATGGAGCTGTTTCTCAAGACTTGGAACACATCCTATAAATGAATGTGAAATATTGGTTTGCAATGCAGCTGCTGCAGTGCATCACAGCTATCTGCACTTGAGCAGGCAGTCAAACATAGCTACAGCAGTTGACTTCCTGAGACCAGAAGCATTAGCAAGGAAAATAATGAAAGGGAATAGTCAACTTGGTAAAGGTTTGAATTGCATTTATCCTTAGGGTACTATTTAAACAATGACATGAATGTAAGTAAAGGTAATGACCGTTGTCTATTGAATTTGTTAAAGTTCAATCCAAGCATTAATTTCCGTCCAGCTTAAAGAATATATCTGTTTTCAGGACTATCTTAATTGTTGGCAGTTGGCTTTGTGTTAAATTTAAGTTGAACTCAATACGTGTTGAAGAACTTCATAAACAAAAACATTTGAGCAAAGTCTTTATTTCATTTCTATATTTTACTTTTGGCTTGACTCAGACTTGGATGTGGATGCTCTGAGGGAAGAGAGGCGGCGCCTCTTCGCAATCTGTTCCTGGCGCTTCTCCTTGGCCTCCTGTTGCAAGACAATTTTTTAAAATTTAAAACTTAAATCTTCAGAAATAATAGAGCTTTTATATTACATCACCAAAACCTCACAGCTACGGTAGTCAAGGGAAGACTGTTTGAAAAAGTCCAACATTTACAAAAATGAATGGAAAGTCTACACCTCAGAGTTCAGCAATCAAAACCAAGACACAATTACAGTTTTTGTTGGTACCCATGAGGGCACAGCAGGAACAACAACAACAAATAAGAACTTTTTTAAGAATTCTTGGTTAAAATTACTCACTCGGACAATCTACAAATAGGTCTTGGTATTTTGAGTATACCGATTTCCTTGAGAAGACGTAATGCAATTAACAGAATTTCAGGTTGCAAAATGTTAAGATACATTTTAAAAACAGATCGAGTATCAATCGGATTCTTTTGTATGACTAATCTACTACAGCTGCTCACCTTTTGACAATGCAAATAGGAATCAATTTGACGCCTGCAAATGAATGTCACCAACTCTGAAGTTGGCAACAACTTCTATAGAGGTACGATGAGATAGATGCCTTTAATTCATGTGGGGAAATAATTCTCTCCAATTCACCTGTCCTGAGACTATATTGGATAGGACAGCCTTAGTGCTATCCCAAGGATCAACTTCTAAGTACCCGATACCCAACACCTATGAATGTTGGAGTAAGGAAATATGAAACCCATGTAAACATGGTAAGAACAAGCAAACTCTGGGCAAGATGGACCTGGACGGGAACTCAAACACAGAATCTGTCTTGCAGGAGCACATAACGTTTTATCTCTGTTTTTACATGATCACTTAAATGATTCCATCCATAGAGCTACAACAGCTGGCGCTTAAGATGTTTGAGGTTTACCGACAGGTACCTTAGAGCATCAAGTAGAATTTGTAGAACAAATATTAGGTGCAATTATTGAAATTGCAAACAATATGTAGAATTTAATTAGCACATTGACAGGACAATGCCACAAATCATTCTATCAGTTGTGTGTGGAGAGCATCTCTGAATTAATTTATTACTTGAAAGAAGTTTTTATACCTTTCTTGAACTAACAAATCAGTGATAGAGTGCGTGCGTGCCTTCAAGTTGAGTGCAGCAGGTTTGTATCCTGCTGCCGGGCTCCGTAAATGTGAGGTATTCATTTAGTGTTTTGAGTGGTCGCTAAACTAGAAAAGCTCTATACAAGAACAAGTTCATTTCCCATAGGAGCCAACATCCATAATCCAGTGAAGTATATGATACAGAGTAATACCTCTTAAAATGTGTCAATAAAAAAAAATATTTCCAAGTAACGCACACAATGCAAATCTTAGTAATAAGAGTTAATAAGTCCTTACCTTCATTCTCTTGGCAAGCAGCTTGGCATACTCTGATGCTTCTTCCTTGTTCTTCTGGGTGCGCTTTCTCTTGAGGGCAATGCGGCGACGCTTATGCTGCAGCACACGAGGGGTCACCAGTCTCTGGATCCTTGGGGCCTTGGTTCTGGGCTTCTTGCCTACACAATGGGAAATAGTTTACATGGGAAGAGATTTTTTTTTCATTAAAGTATCTTCAGTATGGCTGGCCTAAAACTAATAGTGGAAAAGTTTTTTCTCAGAATTTTCTTTTGAAGCCAACTACCTACTGGTGGAGATTTATATTTTATCTAGGTACTTGTAGAAACAGAGAAGCACTAGGTTGTTTCAGTTTGGGACAACAGGGCCAAATAAATAAACCATGTATACACACAAAAACTACTTATGCCCCTTCCTACACAGGTTTATGAACGTAAATAAATATAAAAATCCACAGGTGGCACGAATCTAACCCAAAACAAACAGATAAATCACGTTTTTTAGGTTTTGCAAATTAGCTTCAGAGGTAGTATTAATTTTTGAATGTAAAATTACCACAAGCCAGAAAACCTCAAGGTCTGCAAATACTATGACAAGTAGAAGGATTAATTTGGGACTTCATCCTAACCAAATGAAATTCAACTCATATGGCAGTTTACCTAGGAGTTACACTGACTATGGGGTAAAGATCCGTTTATAACCATGCCTGACATCAACTGTTAAATTCTTCTAACTGTTTCTAGGCTAAATTCAGGAGACTAGGAATATTTTGGTTAGAGCTGAGGAAACTAATCTGGTTTAGTATGATTACGTTAAAGATAAAGTAATCACTCTGTTCGTCAATGGATGATAACTTGTGCACCTGGAGTTTATTCCTGTGTGCCAGAGCTTATTGTATTCTTAACACAAATAGCCAACTAGTTACGTATACTTGTTACTGACTTTTATTGTTAAATGGCATATCAAATAAAGAATCAACAGTGACCAATATTGATGGCCTTTTTATTACCTTAAATAGAGCATAAAGGAAATCATGTGAAAAGGCAAGTAAAAGCGGTTTACCCTACCCTAAACTTACCCTCTTTAGTCAGGGGTCTCCTCACAACATACTGCCTGACATCATCTTCCTTAGCCAAGTTGAAAAGCTTGCGGATCTTGCTGGCCCTCTTGGGACCAAGACGGCGAGGGACAGTGCTGTCAGTCAGCCCAGGAATGTCATTCTCACCTGAGAAACAAGCAATTAGGAAGAAGATAGTAAGTAATCAAAAACTTAAAGGAGATATTAAAGTAATTTTCAATTTTTTTTTATCTTCGTATGTAGACTGATGAATGCATTTAGTTAAATATCAACTTAAAGTTCACCATAAGTTATAACAGAAATGTAAAAATGGGAAAGCCAAGCAGTTTGACCAGCTATGGTTTTGAGTCAGGTCACATCTGGAAAAGCAGCTCTACAGTTAATCTAGCAACACGCTGTCCCCCCTTGATGACAACAGACCAGTCAAAAAGGGTCTACTGGTGTGCTATAAACATTATTATCCCATTAGTTTGAAGGTAAATATTGAGAACAGACCTGAAATTCTATTAGCCCAAAAAGCATTTCCCTTCTCAGGAATTGTTTCCGTAGTGATTCAAGGCAAAAGCAAACCAGTAAATGTGTATAATACAAAATTGGTTCATAACTTCTGTTTTTTCATTATCCAACACATTTTTAATCAAATTCTGCTTTCACAGACGAGTACTCCTCTGTACATTATCTTTTCTCATCCCACACATTTTTGGTTAGTACAAGTGTCACATTAAATACTTGGGAGGAATTTGGCATCCTTAAACCTCAGGGTAGACATTTTGAAAAATCAGTTTGTGATAATTTTTCTGTATCTCATCTGTTCATTTTGAAATATGTGGAAAAAAGGATGTGGAGCTCAGTCAAACAATATTGTGCAACTCTAGTTCCAGTGAAGAAGCTACAGCATATAATTGTCTTGACAGAAATAGTCTCAATTCTAACAGAAATACTAAAGCTGAGCCCTTGTTTAGACTGTGATAAAAATGTAGCCATGTATTATTCAGGATATCCTCTTGATCAGAAAGTGACATTTTAGTGTTTGCGGGGAGTCATTGATGGCACTTTATAGTTGCTATTGAGGATAGAGTCACAGGATTTAAATAATTAAAAAAGCAGAAAATATTCAGTGCACAAAACAGAGGTTATTTCAAACGTGTCACAATTAAAATAAGACTACAAAAGAAATCGTATTCAAAGAATTACCAATTAACATTTAAAACATCTTTACTGTTAGTTTAGTTCATTACCTTTCTTGATGATGACCAAGTTGAGAACACTAAGGTTGGCATCGACGATGCATCCACGAACAGACTTGCGTTTGCGCTCACCAGTTCTACGGGGACGGTAGCAGGAGTGGCCTTTGCTCAGCAGCAGGCGTACGCGACCATGGGTTAATACACCCTGCTTCATTGGGAAGCCCTGCTTATCATTGCCTCCACTGATGCGCACCATATAGCCCTAAATAAGAAAAAGGAGCATTCATGGTGTGTTGGATGAGATGCAGACTGTTCCTGTATGGAAACTCACCTCATATGACTTACAGTTTGAAGGCCATCAGATACACAAACAGGAGCTAACTTGCAATACACTCTTCTGAGACAAGTAAAGAATAAATTACCCGTGGAATGGTTGATTGAGTAGAGTAGATGAATAAGAGTGGATTATGAGAGCAATGCAGTTCAACCTATCACAGTTACGATAAGGTCACATCTGGTGAAGCAGCTCTGCAGTTACTTTGGCAACATGCTGTCCCCCCTTAAAGACTACATGACAGTCAGAAAGGGTCTACTGATGTGCAAAATTGTATTCATAGTACATGGAAATAATTTACCATACCAACACTATATTGGGCGAACTGTGTCTAAGCCTTAGCTTTAAAAAAGGAAATGGGGAGTTACCTTCCATTCATCTCCCAGAGGGTCGGCTGCCACCTCAGTGGCCATACGCTTCTCATAGAAAGTGCGCAGCTTGCGTTCATCATCAACTTCAATGAGTTTCTGACAGCCAGTAGCGGGGAATGAGATGTTCAGCTGAAAGAAAAAAATAAGTTATACCATTGATTTGTTCATAATGATTACCTGGTGTTATTTCGGGTTCACCGGCCATTGTTTATGACTTCGACTTCACACAATCGAAAAGTCCTACATAGTTTGATGGTATTTCTTGCATTTATTGTATTTCAATGGCATATGGATGTCAGAGAAACATATAAAGCAGAAATGAGTTTGCATAATTTGACGTTAATATGTCCAAATAAAATCAAGTAGCTAGCACCGGCAGAATTTAAAACTATGTTCGTTACCGAACAACGTTGATTCCTGCTAATATTAACATTTTAAATGATCGCAGATACGTGCCTAGACAGCAAGATCTGTGTAAGATCAGAAAGACTTATTTACAGAGTAACATTAACTTGAAACGACAACGTCCACATTTCTCAAAGTGGGCCGCCATGTTTCTACAAGATGATTATGCTGGCCTAGTATGTGCTTGCTAGCTCCCAGTCCAATCATTAGGCATCCTGAGAAATAGCGGTGTGTTTTATACATTACAGTTGAGTTTTGAAAAGTTCATAAACAATGCTTCAAAAAAATTTGGATAGTTCAGTGAAAAACCTGAACTAAATGAAAATAAATATGTAGGAACTTGGTACCTTCATCTTGCTAAACCGACCCAACGACGGTCCGCCACCGAAAAGAGACCGGATATCCGCCTCAGTGTCTCACATAACCACGGAGAGATATCGCGATACTGTGGACTTGCTTCGCCTGCATTTGGATACTCAGACTTAATCTAGTTGAAATTATTTTTTCATTATCTAAACTACTGTAAAAAAAAAACGTAATCCCATAATGAAATATTTCATATAAACATTGCATAAAATCATACATGGTTAACTTATTAGGAAGCCAGTCGATATCTAGTCATTTGTCAATAATTGCACAGCTATTAGAAGAGAATACAACCGGTTTTTTTCAATATTGACAGTTTATAACACGTAGAGATGTTGCATAGTGGTGACATCTTGACAGAAAAAAAGAAATAAAAAGCTTTATCAAGACAATCGACAGTGCGCATGCGTTGGATTTAAGGTTGTCTGGTATTACAACAAGCGGTTGTCATTAAATGGAGTTGAGCGTCACAAGTGACAGATGGGAGGAAGGCGATCCGACCTCGTTTGGTTTGACACATCTCATAATGGGGGTTGCGATACGGACCGAGGCGAACATGTCAAGATTAGACATTTAGCCAGCCGGCCGTCTGCAACTGGCTGTTTCCCTTCCCAGCTGCTTCATCTATAACGGTGACGGGAGTCAGTTTGTCTGCACTGTCCGCAGGAGAAACAAGTCAAGACATGAGCAACGTTAATCTTATTTTTTGGGACCAGTTGCAAGCTGGTAGCTCCGAGGTGGACTGGTGTGAAGGCAATTACCTGATCTACCCCAGCATCGCTGAGTTTTACAACACGGTTGGTTGTCATAATTAGAATTGTAGCCCGCTTTGGCGTCTCTGTGTGGGTTTTTTTGCACTGTTCTCCTTTGTTTACAGCCAGACGCACACACGCTGCTAAATGGCTCCTCGGCTGGGAGCCTAGGGGTGATCGTTGTTGTCGTGAGGATGGACTTTGAACTGTGTGTAAAGTTTAAAGGCACCAGTGTACAATAGTTACCGTGCTTTGCTCCCTAATGCCTTGTGATGTAAAGCGCGGTAGGGTTTACAGATTAGCTTACTGCTGGGTACCCCAACACCCTGTATTTACTTTGTCTGGTTTCTCTCCGCTTGTGACTTAAAATGCCACCGAGATGTTCCAAAACGTTACTGAATATTCATGAGACATTTAAAAACCCATAACTCTCGTATGGTTCACAGTGATGTCGTTACTTACATTTCTCCTTATCTATTATTTCAGATCAGCAACATCTTGTTTTTTATCCTTCCGCCAATTTTAATGTGCTTGTTCCGCCAGTATGCAACACATTTCAACAGTGGGATCTATCTCATCTGGATTCTGCTAGTTGTGGTTGGTAAGTTGTCCTCTACTTTGTCTATGATGACTCTTTTCCACTCTTACCCAACCATCTGTTGGCTGCATTTGGGACCCTGCATTAGTCTGAACCATGCATGTGGGTGATCAAACTGAACTGTTTGTGCTATAAGATACGACATGTGGATAGAGGAGGGCCCTCCAACCTTAAGAGGCCCCAAATACTTTGTGCAAACCAGGTTTAAAATAACCATTTTAAATACTTAGTGATGAAGCAACATCGTAAAAGGTGGGGATTGGATCAACAGGCATGTTGTCTAGAGTTTGGCTGACAGGATATCTACTTATGCAGAAGTGTAACTGTATGTACTGCTCTGTCTGAGGGACATCACAATACCCTTTCCCCAAACGTCGTAATGAAAACACGCCATCCGCACTGTCAGCACAGATAAAGTTTCATGAGAGCCAACTCCCACCACTGGTGTCCTTGAGAGGTCACCATAAGATAGGAATGGAGGACCGTCTCTGTGGCCATTGTCGTGAGTTTGTGAAGGGATGAAGCCAGTTTCAGCTGCTGGTGAGCTTTAAGATGTGTGAATCGAATACTAAATGAGTAACTGGAGCTGAACTGTGTCACTGAGTCTTTAGATCCATGCATGAGAGAGAGCAGGCCCATCTATTCTACATTCCATTAGCTCTGTTTAAGAAGCAGGTCAGTGTCTTCACATTGTTTAATTCTCCTACTCCATTCCATCTATTTGTTTTCTGGTTTGATGCTTTGCACAAC
>OMLC01009466.1:16364-60453 GCA_900302585.1 Regalecus glesne | reverse complement strand
ATTTTTACAACTGTACAAAATCCAGATTCAGTCACAGTCCATTTTGATGAGCATTTGAAACTGAAATGGTGCTAAATCTGCATGTCTTGTGTTGAAATAAACAACTACTGGTGTGTGTGTATGAGTGCCCACAACACACATATATATAATAATAATAATGATTCCCTTATCAGTCCCGCAAGGGGAAATTTGTTCTCTGCATTTTTGACCCAACCTATTGTATAGGTGCAGTGAGCTGCCAACATATGGCGCTCGGGGAGCATTTAGGGGTTCAGTGTCTTGCTCAAGGACACCTCGACATGCTGTATGCAGGACCGGGAATCGAACCTGCAATGTTCCGATTGCCAGGCAACCGCTCTACCCACTGAGCTATGCCGCCCCATAATCTTATGAAGGTGAATATTTTTCCAGTGTATGTCTGTAAAGCAAGATTAATACCCTTCACTCTAGAACCCCCCCCCCAAAAGCGTCATCTACATCTGTGTTCACCCCCGCAACGTTAGGACTAATCGTAATGTGTAAAAATAGGCTTCTCACACAGAGTTCCTTTACAGCACTGGGAAAGTGGCAAACCATCACTAGTCTACTTTTCTAGATTTATTTTGGGTATCACAAAGGTACCATTGATCTTAAATTAATTCCTCTGAAATCACTCATAGTAGAGCTATTTAATTGATAAATGTGAATATTCCCCATCATTTTGAAGTTTATCTTTAAGCAGATGTGAAGATGTAGGATTATATCACAAATCAGTCATAACTAAGCTGGAAAAAATTGACTCCCAAATTTTGACAGGACACCCATACAAGGGAAATAATATTGTATTTTATCTGTTACCCCTGCAAAAATTATGTTTTAGTTATAATACCGAATTGATTAGTTTTAATTTCTGCATTTCTTTATTTTTGAAACATCCCAACCCAGTATCATGTTTTTTCATCCTCGTAGTGATGAAAATGAATCTGTTGAATCATGTCCTAAGGGGTGGCATGGCTCAGTGGGTAGAGCGGTCGCCTGGTGATCGGAAGGTTGCAGGTTCAATCCCCAGTCCTGCAGAGAAGTGTGTAGAGGTATCCTTGAGCAAGACACTGTTCCCCTAACTGCTCTGCCCTGTGATAGATTGGCGACCTATACAGGCTGTAGCCCGCCTTTTGCCCAATGAGAATGGAGATAGGCTCCAGTTTCCTCTCGACGCAATTTCGGATAAGCGGTTGACGATGGATGGATGGATGGATTATGTCCTGGAGCAGGACTGTATTACTGTTTTCGTGCCTCACAAAATGAAATTTAGACTCATGCAGTTTAAACGGTAGCTGTGGTGGCTCAGTGGTAGAGTGTATGCTTTGGGAACTGATGAGCCAGAGGCTGGGGGTTTAAACCCACTGTGGGGCATAAAAAAGGGCATCTAGCCTTAATTCTCCAAGTTCCCTCTAAATCTGTATCTACCCCCACAACATGGGTACTAATTGTGACACAAAATAGGAGCATTCCTGAAGACTTTTTGTGCTCAGTCAATGATATTTAAACCAATACATATATTTCAGTTGATGATTTCGGACCTAACCCAAGATATTCAGGGCCATGGATTATCAGAATTATGTAATACATTAAGGTGACTAAACAAACAAAATAACTTATGAAAACAAATCCCTTTACATATTCAAATTGTGCTAAACATTCAGGGCATTACTACAAGTATGGAGCCTGAATTGCTTGGGTTAGGTCTGAAAGTAAGTGCTTGGATTTCATCAGAGTTGAGATATTGATATGAAATTTAGTTTTGGCTCAGAAATGTTGAACTTTGGATGCAACTGTGGTTTGCAGAAAATAATGAAAAATTCCAGCATTTTATCCTGGTGACTGTTACCCCTACCCTTCTATCATCAAATAAAATCTCCCATGTAAAATGCATTGATTTAAATGTCATTCAGCATGAAAAAAGTAGGAGAAATGTTCTAATTTAAAATGCATCAGTTTAATTTTGTTCAGTGCAGCATGAAAAATGTGAAAATTATACTCCGGGATAAGATTTAAGATTCATTTTCTTAACTATGAGCATGAAAAAGCTTGAGTGTCTTCTCAGATCCCCCCAAAACAGGTGAAAGTGGAGTATTTACATGAGTGCAGCAGGTCTATCTTCTGTACACGGTTTGTGGGATGTGTTTGTTTATAGTTTGGCCCTCAGTAGCCTCTACGTTTCCTGTCCAAAGGGGGCATGTAGTAGGTCTTAAAGGCTGTACGGTGTGACTCATCCCTGGGCTGTGGAGAGAAGAAATCCAAAATAAATGCCAAGTCATACTTACTGATGAGTAGAAAATTCACATTCTACTTTTTCTGAAAAAAAAACATTGTCCACAATTACTTATTTTCTGCAGCATTTTGCATAGACAGTTTGGCAACATTTCTCATGTCTATATTTAAATCTGCATTAGTTTCATTTTTTGTTTTCTTAGCTAAGCATCTAATACCCCAGTATGCTACAGTGTTTCTGATTGGTTAAGCCGTGTCCAAAGCTATATGCATGTCTCGGGTGTCTGTGTGTTTACCTTGGCCAAACGTGATTGGCACTTTTTGGATGTGATGGCTGGCAGCGAGCCCCTGTGAGTGATTGTCAGGGTAGGCCTAGTGGGAACTGGGTAGGAGGTCTGAGGTTCTGGTACCACCGTGTTAAGCTTGGGGAATTCGGCTGTGTAAAGAGGGTTGTTCCGTCTAATGAGGGGCTCTGCTATATGTTTAATATTGTGCTGCAGGAGGAAAGTTGGGAGCAGTTATAAGTCAGATAATTTGATACTAGTTCTACATTCATTTTAGTGTGTCATGACAATACCACTAGTGCTTCTAATTTCTTGTGGGCATTTCACTTTGTCAAACTCAAAAGACAATCAAAGTACTAGACAATCAGTCCTATTTAATTCAATCTTCAGATGTCAAACTAATCGCTTAATTTGAGTTTTGTAGGCCTGACTCACACTTAGTAAAGATGTTTGTCTTGTATTTCTTCCCCTTGTTTGTCTGCCATATCTAGCTGCCCTCCAGATGTGGTCTACAGAATTGGGTGTCCCATTACTTTGTCCTCCATCCACAGTTCCGATTGTTCTGAGAAGGGTCTCGGCTCTCTTCTCTGTCATCCTGGGGATATAAGTAATAAAACCCAGGGTAAGGCTGCTCTAACAAAAGAACACTACTAAAAGGACTATATATATATATAAATTAGACTGCATGAGAGCAATGTCATGCTTCAAAATACTTGTGATTCCCACAAAAAACTGACAAGGGAATCTATCTATTTATTTATTATTACAAACACATTTAAAGGAACCTACCTGATGTCGCTGAAATATGCATGATTGAGGGCTGTCTCTGCAGAGATGCGCTCATCAGCATCATAGGCAAGCATCTGGTAGAGCAGTGACAGAGCTGGGGCTGGGCAGTCAGGGATCAGCCGGGAGAGACCACTCCCTTTACTTGGGGGAAAGTCAAAATGCACTACCCTAGACCTACCAGGAAGTGCGATACGACTTCATTTTAGCTTTTTTTCCAATGAACCAGAATAGGTTAAATTTGATCAGCACTAACCGGAAATTCCACTCTAATGAGGAGATGAAGCATTCAGTCCAATGTAACAGCAGGCAAAAATATGATCTTACTGTTTGAATTTTTGAAGGAGACAACTGTCCGGTGTTCCCAATACATCATGAATCTTGGCAACCTGGTCCAATTCATTGGTTCCAGGGAACAGAGGGTTTAAGCTGAAATATATAGCCATTTGATGATTTGTCTACAATAAGAAATGTATTCAGTGCTTGAGGTAGAAAAATGAAGTGCAGGTGCTCTCCATCTCAAAAGAGGTAAATTTGTTCAGCTGGATCAGAGGTTCATTTTTGAAACGTTTCGTCACTCACCAGGTGACTTCTTCAGTCTAAGCTGAAGGCAAACATCCCCCTCCTTATAAACAGTACCGTGATGCCACACAACAATAGGTTGGTTTCACATGCAAGTTGGGTGATCAACTGCACATTCAGTGACAAAGGGCACCATTCACCATTCATGGTGCTCTCCATGCTGGCATTTTGGCGAATGTTATTGGCAAAGCCATAGCCATGATGTCTTGACTCCTACTAGCATCCTACTCTGTGGGCTCATTTAAATGCTACAATTCAAACACAATCTCTACAAGTAAAATGTACCTGAAAATCTCAAAGAAGACACAGCCAGCACTCCAGATGTCCATTTTTAAGCTGTAGTATCCATCAGTGAGGAGACACTCAGGGGCTCTGTACCAGCGTGTGGAAATGTACTCCGTGTGAGGGGGCTTCGAGTAGACACTCCTACATGAGCCAAAGTCTCCAAGTTTCAGGATGTCTTTCTACAAAGTTATACAAAATCAAGCATTTTAGTGCACAGTATAGCTAAAAGCTGGAATTACATTTGAAATTTTCTTCCCATAAAGTAAATCATATGAAGCTTAAGACTCACTTTGATTAGAATGTTTTCTGGCTTCACATCTCTGTGGAAGATCCCACATCTGTAATAAAGGGAATGATGGATCAGAATATTTCCATTTTATTTTTGCTCACACTTGGGAGTCAGGCATTGCGGGTTCATATTCAGCCCCGTAGCTCAGTAAATGTGTGGCATCCATTGTAACGCTCTTTGAATGGTCTTCAGAGTAGAAAAGTGCTATATAAAAACAAGTCCATTTAACATTTTCATACACCATTTCATTTTTGATATTTCATTTGGACCTGAACTGTACCTCCTTTGGATACTTGCCTGTGCATATGTTCAAGTGACTTACAGAGCTGGTACATGTAGTGTTTGACAGTATTCTCAGGAAGTGGGCTTTGTCTCCCTGCAAACCAAAGGAACACCAATAAAAGCACATCCTTACTCCAAATGACTTGATATAACTTAGCTATTTAGTTTCTACATATTATAAATTATTTCTGGTAATTCAGGTGAGATTATTGTTTTTACTGTCATGTCATTACTATGTGCCATGGCCTTCTCATGTATGTTTTAAACTTGAGGTTTTATTCCTTTATACTTGCACACTTACGTTGTATGAGCTCATAAATGTTCATCTCCATTAGTTCACAAATCAAGGACAGGGTTCCTGTTGCTCTGTCACTGAAATATTAAGCATACAGAACTGACATGCCGTGTATAATTCATTAACAGATTGTTAGTTCAATGTTTGTATTGAGCTCACAATGGGACAATGATTGGAAAAGCATAACAGTACTCACAATATCAGTTCATGCAGTTGAATAATATTTGGATGTGGGCTCAGTCTCTTCATGGCCTGAACTTCGCGTAGGTTGTTTGCATGCTCAATACTAAATGACATAATATGGTTATTTCCAAACTAGTGCTATAGGTACATACAATAAAGGGAATCATAAACCATATGTAATGCAATATGTGATGTGATCAACATCATCCCTTAGTCTAAAAAAGCAAGAATTGTACAGAACTTTTTTAATCATATTTTGCTGGCTATGTTACAGGGTGAGTTTAATAGAAAATTTAAAAGTGCAAGGCTAAAGTTTAAAATCAGTGCCCTGAGAGCAGTTTCCATTGCATGTGCAGGCATCAGAGCTCACCACTACGAGGTCGGAGGCAGAGTGCGTCAGTTGACGCCTACCCAGACAGTCCGGACCAAGCGGGGTCAACCTGCGAACTTACTCGTGTTTCAAGAGTCCAGGGGTTTTAAAGCTTCACCTGCGTGTATAGATCCACATATTGTTTCTAGACATTTTTACAGGTCTGACAACACACCTATTTACTGTCTGCCGCATCGTTTTACACGCGTACAACTTTCCATCTTTGAGGCTTTGGATCTTCACAACATCTGAAAATGTGCCCTCGCCGATCTTCTTGATTGTCTTGTAGCCTGAACAAGAGGACAAACGGTGAGACTGAGGACAGACTGGGAAAACGGCAAATATTAAAACCGTTTATGGCAATTGCAGCAAGATAGATGGAACGAAATGTGTAACAAAAAAGTTGCTTACCATGAAAAATAAGCCAATTAATAGCGGACACGGTGTAACACATATTCGAAGACGTGTGTTTACTTGACTGACAAGTCATTTCAGGTGTGCTGGCTAGCAAGCTGGTCAGCAAGCTATCGACTTACAATCCATTATTCCAGGTGGGAATCGCATAGACATACATCATCTATATGACATATGTGTTTAGACAACGCATCCAAATGTGTTTTATTAACAAAGTGACTTATCCGACACTAAGGAGACAAAAAACAAGAACGCACGACACACTTGGCTTTAAGGGGGACAGCCTGGAGACCGTTAGCGGAGCCCTTGTTAGCTGACCGTTGTCTTGGTAACCGAACACGCCTCGCCCTCAACTTTGACCCCACATGGATTTGGAGACTAGAGTCTCCGTCCGACCAGACATCCCGTCCTCACACCAGACACGATACAAGATGCGTTTTTTATAGTTTTTTTTTGAAATCTGAATAAAAGATCGTGTTTTACAGGCCTCCAAAATGTGTAAACCATGATAAATGGGGCTGCGAGTAGCTCCGAAACTCGTGGATTTTTACCTACCTTTTTTCAAAAGATGGGTGCTGAACGAGAGCTCGGATGTATTTCGATGGGGATGTGAATTGTTGCTCCGCATCTCTATGGATTGCCCTCTGTTCCATTCGATTTCCGGCGTTTTATGTGCATTTCGCATGCATGCCCTGTTTTTTACCCCTATAAGCCAATTTGAATAGTGCATCATTATATGATTGAACGCACACTCAATACCAATAGGTCAACTCTTACTGAATTGAAGCAGCCGCCGAGGCTCAGCGGCGGGTCGTGCATTTGAAGCTACTATCCTGGGAGCTGCAAATGTACATAATCATAATACCCTACATATCTGCGCAGGGTTGTGCGTTTATACGTGGGCATGTGTGCGCCTTGTACGGTCGTTTAGGTTCCTGTGCTACCCCCCTCCACCGACTTCCGTAGTTTTCTACGCATGTACAGATGTAAGATCGCGTTGCGCCTTGTGTCAGTCCTGCTGTCGCACACCAGATACTACGTGATGACTTGCTCTCAACTGCTAAATTTATTTTTCCAGCTTTAGCTCAATTGAAGTCAAAATGAAAACGAGATTTAATACGGTGGATATTAGGGCGGTTATTGCCGAGATAAATGCCAAGTAGGTGATATATTATTACTTTGTATGAAGTCCTTTTGATATTTGCTAGCTTATTGTCTGCTAGTCATCCACAAGTGTGCAGATGTTTGCCATGTATTGATTGATATTCAATTCTTTTACAGCTACAGTGGCATGAGGGTTAACAACGTCTACGACATCGACAACAAGACTTATCTCATCCGCTTACAAAAGTAAGGTGTAGTTTTAGTCGTAGCTTGACGTTATATGGCCTCAGAGCAAGCTAACAGCTAACAACACACAGCAGCTATCAACTGATTTCACAATGCTCTAATATGTTCCCCTGTTGGTCTTTATGCATGCTCAATAATCCAGGTAAGGACATATTAAAAAGGTTAAATCGGTTCATCTGGGTACGTTTATTGAGAGGAACGTTTCAACACACATACAAGTGACAGCTTCAGTCTAAGCTGATAGCAGGTATTCCCACTGCTGTATGCGATATAGTGGTATAATGACTGAAAGCAGTGATGTTTTCATATGGAATCCCACTGGTACTTAACAGCATATTTTGTATTGTTCTGTACTGGGGGACTCGGTCCTTGGGGTAGACACAATCTGAGTTGACTTTCCCTTTTTAAAACTGCTGTAAAATAACTACAGGGTTATCTCATAGAAGATTCCATTGACATTTTCAGCAAATGAAATAAAAGATAGTTCAATATGAGGAATGGTATAATGTAATTTGAGGTGACTTTATGGGTACTCCAAGCACCAGTACTGTAACAGCACGAATAGATGAACATCTAATCCAAGCTGCAGTTAGCTTGACTGCAGTCCCATCTTATCTAAATAAGTCTATTGCACCGCTTTCAGGCCTGACACCAAAGCTGTTCTTCTGATTGAGTCTGGGATTCGTATCCACTCCACGGACTTTGAATGGCCCAAGAATTTAATGCCTTCCGGCTTTGCCATGAAAGTAAGCCCACATTGTCATTTTATTTCACTATCACTAAATGCCTTCTGTCTAGTTGGTTGCTCATTTGTTGACTTTCTACTCTAAACCTTGAAGATTTACTCGTGTGACTATCTCAGTTTGGTTTATCATTTCTATATAGTGTCGAAAACACCTGAAGAGCAGGCGGTTGGCACACGTGAAGCAGCTTGGGGTTGACAGGATTGTTGACTTCCAGTTTGGGACAGATGAGGCTGCCTACCACCTGATAGTGGAGCTTTATGACCGGGTAAGAATACATTGGTATGTGCTGATTATCCCATGTTTTATTTCATATCTCATATTCTCTGATGGTGTCATGTTAGTCCAGATTAGAAACAACCCCAAGGCAAATGAGTGTGTCTATCCATCTTCAGGGAAACGTCATTCTTGCTGATCATGAGTATACCATCCTCAATCTACTGCGGTTTCGCACAGTTGATGCAGAGGATGTTAAGATTGCTGTGAGAGAAAGGTATCCTGTGGAGAATGCTCGGCCCCCTGAACCTCTCATCAGTCTGGAGAGGTAGACATGGCTATTACTCAAAGTTTTTTTATTTCGTATCCTCTTATTTTCTGTTCCAATTCTAAGTCACTCAAATCCTCCAGCCAAGTATCATCATGCTTTCGTTATTGCTGGTTCCAGGGGTGTTGAATAGACTGCCTCTATTCGGTCTGCCCCTACCGTTGGCACTTTCAAATCCCACGTAAAAACCCACCGTTTACTCCCCTCTATTTGAGACTTCCTGGGGTGCTTATTGTTTGTTATTCTTGTGTCGGTTTTTCCTCCATTCTATGCTCTGTTCATCCACTGTTTAAGAAGTCAATTTTTAACAGGTCACAATTTGACGTAATGTTGTGGGGGTGGACACAGACTCAGATGGAGCTCGGGGGATTAAGGCCCTTCCCGATGCCACCATAGATAAACTATGTAAACCAAAGTGCTGTAAAATATAACATTTTACAGCAATTTGGATAACATTGGTGTTTTTAAATGTGTTTTATCAATAATAATAATTTTGACTTTATCTGAGTTGCCTGTCTTATGAAGAAACACATTTTCACCGTTCACATTTAAACATTAATATAAAATGCTTTATATCCTTATTTTTACACCAATGTAAGTTTGGTTGGAATTGGCTTCATGTGTGCCTGGGAATGCTCATAGTTGAGTTTCTTTTCACTGATTCCAGAGATTACTTTTGGTTTGGAAAGCTTAAGTTTTTATATACTAGATATTCTGCAGTAATGTTCAGTTAATCTTGGGGCAATGGTAAGTCACAAAAAGTTATAAGAAATGTTCTTTTTGTCTTTTTTGTCAATGTAGACTCACTGATATCCTTTCAAAAGCATCGAATGGAGAGCAAGTAAAAAGAGTCCTTAATCCCCATCTTCGTAAGTAGCAAGGCAAGCAGTTATGAAAGGGCCAAACTGATGATGGACACATTTTAAAATCTTTTTCTATTGAATCCCTCAGAACTAAGAAACAAATATCTTTAGATATTCATTGATTAATCCATCCTGATTATGTTTCTTTTCATCTTTTTTTTCTCTCAAGCATATGGTGGCACCTTGATAGAACACTGTTTGATGGAAGTCGGACTTTCAGGCTCTGTCAAAGTTGATAACCAAGAAGATGCTGCCCAAAGTACAGTAACTCTCCGATAGAACAGTTGTTGTTAAGGTTGGACCCATACAAATGATAGACCTGGACTAGAGGGATTTTTGCGTTATTAACAATCAAGGTATTTGATGCTGTTTTTTGTAGCTGCACCAAAAATCCTGGAAGCCCTACAGATGGCAGAAATGTATATGGAGAGAACGGAAAGCTTCAGCGGAAAAGTAGGGAACCAAATTAACTAATCTTCGCATTGAGGTAAAGTGTTGAACTGCTTTGTAATGGATTCAGTGCATTTAAACAAATGTCTTATTTTTTGTTCAAGGGATACATCATTCAAAAGAGTGAGAAGAAACCGAGCTTAACTCCAGACAAACCTAGTGAAGAACTACTCACGTAAGCCTCTTTGTTCTAATGTCCTAGTTGTTACATGTTACATTGATTGCATACCTAAAATATACATTTCATAGAAATATCTGCATAAATTGATTTGGTATATTGTTATCTACCGGTAGGTATGAAGAGTTCCATCCATTCCTCTTTGCCCAGCATGCAAAGAATCCTTATGTGGAGTTTGATTCATTTGATAAGGTGAGTTTTAGATGATCATGGACCCTATTTGGTTATACTTCTCTTTTTAACTACCCTCTAAAAGATATAACAGATAACAGTTGTTCTCACTCAGGCAGTGGATGAGTTTTATTCCAAGATGGAGAGCCAGAGGATTGATATGAAAGCCTTGCAGCAAGAGAAACAAGCTATGAAGAAACTGGACAATGTTAAGAGGGATCATGAACAGAGGCTTGATGCTCTGCACCAAGCACAGGTCAACAACAGCAGCAGCTCTTAGCTTCTTTTACCATCCATGTATTCACCCTTTGCTTCTCAAGATGTTTATTTATGCATTTCTGAGAATTATTTGAACCCTGCCAATGTTAGTTAAGTGATATAGCTTCGCTTGTCATTCTGGAACTTGAAACATCTTTGAATACAAACTTGTCCCTCTTTTTATACATTGTAGGAGATTGACAGAGTAAAAGGTGAACTGATAGAGATGAACCTGCCAGTAGTAGAGAGGGCATTACAGGTGGTTTGCAGTGCCCTGGCCAACCAGGTGGACTGGAATGAGATTGGGTTCATTGTCAAGGAAGCACAGGCTGCAGGAGACCAAGTGGCCTGTTCTATCAAGGAGCTGAATTTGCAGACCAACCATATAACTATGCTGCTGAAGTAAGGATTGCTGTTTTTGCACATCTACGCCATTTGATGTTACATCTTTTCTACCAGCTAACTTAAGGTGGCTCATACTTGTGGCTCTCCAGTTCCTCAAACTGATATTATGGTAGAGTGTCTGTTTCTCTTTACCTTCCAGAAACCCCTACATCTCAGAAGATGACCAGGAAGAAGAAGAGCAGGAGCAGGGGCATGGGGAAAAGGTGCAAAAAGGGAAAAAGAACAAAAACAAAGACAAAGGACAGAAAAGCAAGGTGCAGAAGAACAAGCCCATGTTGGTTGAAGTAGATCTAAGCCTATCAGCCTATGCCAATGCCAAGAAGTAGGTTTGAATGGAAATGGATGACTTAAAGAGTAGTACAAATTAAAGAAAGGCTGTAATTCTGAACCCTTCTTTTGCTGACTGAAACGCCTTTGTCTTTTTAGGTATTATGATCACAAACGGACTGCTGCAAAGAAGGAACAGAAAACAGTTGAAGCAGCGCAGAAAGTGAGAAGGGACTTATTGATACACATGTCTTACTTAACCTGTAGTGTCTTTGGTTTACAATTGTCTTTAATTACCCCCCCTGTCTCTATTTTACTCAAGGCTTTCAAATCTGCAGAGAAAAAGACAAAGCAAACAATAAAACAGGTTCAGACTGTGACCACTATTCAGAAGGCCAGAAAAGTCTACTGGTGAGCATGAATTTGGTTGGTTGTATCCATTTTAAATTGGGATTGTAATAATAGTAAGATTTCACATAAAATGGTATCTAAAATTCTATTATCCACTCCAGCATACTGCTAGATCATTTGCTCAGCACTCTCCTCTTTCTTGACAGGTTTGAGAAGTTCTTGTGGTTCATAAGCTCCGAAAATTATCTCGTCATTGCAGGAAGGGACCAGCAACAGAATGAGATGATTGTTAAACGGTATCTCAGGGCAGGTAAGAAATGAACTTGTCTTTATACACATTTTTACCTGTACTCCCTACAGGGACAGGGAAGTTTGATTATTTGTGTGCATCATTTCCTTTCAGGGGATGTCTATGTTCACGCTGATCTCCATGGAGCAACTAGCTGTGTCATCAAAAACCCCTCAGGTGAACACACTCATGTTTTTCTGCCTCTCACTTGCTAATTATCCCATAAAAACATAAAAATACTGTTCATTCAATCTTTTGACCTTGGCTAGCTATGCATTATTTGATGCTATCTCTATCATTCTTTCATTATGTAGGTGACCCTATCCCTCCCCGTACCCTGACAGAGGCTGGGACTATGGCTGTGTGTTACAGTGCTGCCTGGGATGCCAAGATCATCACCAGTGCATGGTGGGTCCATCATCATCAGGTGAGCTGTAACTTCCATGCCGTTATATTAACTTGAACAGATGGTTCCGAAGGTTAGTTGTGGTTTAAAAAAAGCCGTACAAGCAACAAAAATTATATTCTTTTTTCAATTTTGGAAATGGTAATCCTTCTACCAAAAGAGTATGATCTGCTTGCAAATTCTGAACATGGTCTACATTTCTCTTGGGACAGGTATCAAAGACTGCTCCTACTGGAGAGTATCTGACCACAGGAAGCTTCATGATCAGAGGTATGGTGTACTATCAGTCAAAGTGTGATACCATGCTCAAATGGGAAAAGCAGAAGTTGGTATCTAAACTAATGCCAAGCAATATGTCAAAACAAATGTTTGGTTTTTTTCTCATCAGGAAAGAAAAACTTTCTACCACCTTCCTATTTGATGATGGGCTTCAGTTTCCTTTTTAAGGTAAACCTCATCATCAGCATAAATTGGAAATCCATCACTGAAATACAAGCACCTTCAAAGCCATGCATAATTTTTGTATTTAACTCCAATGCAGGTTGATGAGCAGAGTGTGTTCCGGCATCGAGGAGAGAGAAAAGTCAGAACTATTGAAGAGAACATGGAAGAGGTCACCTCAAGCACATCTGAGCTACTAGAAGAAGGGGAGGAACTGATAGGTGGGTTACGAGTGTGTTACAGTGACCTTCAGTTATTTATTTAGGATTCATGCTGTTCACTATACATCCACTTAATTCACCAAGCAACTTTTGTTTCAAGCCAGTTGAGAATTTGATACTCTAGTTTTACAAAAGTAAATTCTCAATTTATCATACATTGAAAAGAATGGTGTTGGGGTGTAACGATACACGAGTTTTTACCATAGATTTTTGGTATGGGTCTTTCAGTTCGGCACATATTTATACTGAAGATATAGTGTGTTTAACCACTGCATGTGTGTAACTTTTGTTTGCGAGGAATGAATTTGAGACTCAGAGTGCCCCCACCCCAGCAACTTTCACATACAGGCAGGTCACAAAGAGATTCCAGGTAATTTAGCACAATGTAGCCTCATAGGTATGGCAAATACAGGTAAACCAGAGCTTGAAGAAGAAGACGCTTTATTCATTTGTCACTATACAAATATACAATAAAATTTCTTCTCTGTATTTAACCAATTCTAGTGTATAGGAGCAGTGAGCATCTGCAATGCCTGGGGACCAGCTCCATTTAGTTTTCCTATTGGTTGAATGGGTCGTGTAGTAATTGGAAGTTCGCTGGTTGGATCCCCAGCTCCTTCAGAAAGTGTCTTGAATTGCCCTTGAGGAAGACATTGAACCCCTTATTACTACCTGGGTGTTGCAGCTGCCCACTGCTCCTATACAATTGGATGGGCAGAGGACACATTTCATTATAAGAATACCTAATAAAGTGGCTTTCTTTACCTTGCTGTACTGAAAAGATACCGAATGGTGACATAAAATTTGAGATACGTACCAAACTGAACCCTTAAATCCCTAGAATGGTGAAGGTTAAAATGTAGCCTTCTGAGAAATCAAAAACCCATTTGAAAAAAAGATCTATCGACTTTCAGCCATTCCAAAAGAGTTAGGTGAACAATGAGCTGCTTTCAGCTTGTCCACCTTTCCTCCAAGAAGTGCAACACTTTCGTTTTTTATATAGTCACTGTAATCAGCTACTCATCTAAAAAGGAATTTATAAAGCACATCATTCATTCTTCCCATTGATTTGGTAGGTGATGAAAGCAGTAATGAAGGAGAAGGTGAAGAGACAGGAGGAGGGGACTTTGAAAATAATGTTGATGGAGATAACACGGGAAAGGAAGAAAATGGTAATGAGATGGCAGACAAGGATGAAGAAGAAAATACACAACTGGTCACTGCTGAGGAGTCCATTGTAGACATGGAGGGGATAGAGTCAGAGCAGAATGTCATGAAAGAGGAAGAAGAGGATGACAGGGAGGAAGAAGAAGATGCAGAAATGGAGGTGAAGAGTGATGGGGAAAGTGAAGAGATCAGTTTCCCAGATACTACTATCTCTCTCTCCCATTTACAGTCCAGCAGGTAATATTTTCACCCCTGTCCGTAATATGCCTGTTATCTGAATACACCACTGCATTACACCAACCTACAATCCTGAAGATTTTTTAATATGTTCAATCCAGAATTCCAGCTATTAATGTTGTCGTATGTGTGTGTTAAGGGTTTCGCCATGCTAGGTCTGCCATATCTGTTTTTTGTTTTTTTTTGCAACAATAGCTTTTCTGCCTCTTAAAACCTGTCACTGCCTCGTTACTTCTTCAGCATTTAGCTGCTATGGCAAAGATACAATAAGCCCTGCATTGTTTTTCCCCAAGAAAATGATACCCAAGAGCAGCCATTAAAATATGAAACTACAAAAGTGTTTATGATTTGGATATTTCTGCATTAACTATTGTTTTATCCATGTCGGGTATATAAAGTGTCAAAAATGACATCTTTATGCAAATCTTCAGGGTGATAACTGTGAACTCTTGAAAGGTGCTGTCTGGGTATAGATTTTTTTAATAGCCTGTGGATTTTTATAAATTCACCAGTTTTGCCATGAAATATGAAAATATACCGTGCCTGTCTGAGCCAAACTTCTTTTTCCAGGGGTATTCAAAATGCAGTGTTCAAAAAGGAAATAACCAGTAACCAGGTAATCAGTGTACTGTTCTAGTTCCATATATACATACTGTAAAGCTGGAATATTGCATAAGAAGGAACATTAAAAATGGTCAGAAATAGAAAGGATAATATTTAATCATGTCATTTTGAATGTAATTTTCTTCTCAGGGTGATGCAGACACACAGGGGAGAAAACACATGACAGCCAAACAAAGAAGGTGAGCTAATGGAACAGAAATACAACACCCCAACAGGGCTTACAGTGGTGGATAAATACCATGCTCCAATTCCAACATGACTCCTCTAATACAACCTACTCAGAAGATGCTCTAGCGACAATTGGTTTGTTCAAGTAAAGTGATGGAAATCCTTTCTTATCAAGATATTAAAGGTGATTTTGAATTATGTGACCATAGCAAACCTTGTGTCAGATCTACCCAAGTTTACAGAAACGCCAATGTCCTATATGATTCGCAAATGCCTTTTTCCCTTTGCTTTCAAGAGAGAAGAAGAAGCAGAAACAGGATGGTGCTGAGCCTCAGACTGAAGAAGAGAAAACTGAGGATTTACATGGTTGTCCTGTAACCAATGAAGGAGTCAAAAGTGGCAAGGAAGCTTCCCAGCAACCACTGAAGCGAGGTCAAAAGGTGAAAGATGTTATAATGCATTTATATATCATTTTCAAGTAAAATGTAGTGGTTTGGACTAAATCTAACACAGAAACCCTCATTGGTTAAAAAAAAGTTTGATTCAAGACATATTAAAGAATTAAATTTATCTTTTTATTTTCAGAACAAGCTCAAGAAGATCAAGGAAAAATACAAGGACCAGGATGAAGAAGACCGGGAGCTAATGATGAAGCTGCTAGGGGTAAGTAAGATAAAAATTCCTGTTACTGTGGTTCATATTTTTTATTGAGTTACTTCTTAACAAATGTATAAAGGACTGATAATTATGAAGTATTGTCCGGAAATAGTAGGGTCATCAGAAAAGACACATTTGATGCTACTGTGCCCTTGCCATGAAATGGCTAGTTAGAATCTCAGTCTTGAAATGTTACAATTCAGCTTCAAATAGTCTTGATGCATGCTCAAATAATCCAGGTATGGAAATCACTTCTTCAGTCAGACTGAAGAAGTCACCTGGTGAGTGACCAAACGTTTCTTAATAAACTTCTTATCCAGTTGAACTGATTCACCTCTTTTTTGTGATCAGCTTCAAATAGTTTGTGCTAACAAGTGTAAACCATTTACAACGAATTCTCTTCACCAGTCGTCTGGTTCTAATAAGGAGGATAAGGATAAGGGCAAGAAAGGGAAGAAGGGGAAGGGGAAAGATGAACCTGTCAGGAAAGCACCTCAGAAACCCTGTAGCGTGGGGACAGCTGTGAAGAAACCTGAGAGGAAAGGAGATGAAGAGCAAGTTGGACAACCTGGAGCAGATGGGGGTGCCACTGAACAAGAGGACAAGGTAAAAGGCAATGCACTCTCCCTGCTGAATACCAAACAGACTCTCCACCCAGTATCGCCACTCATATCAAATTTAAGCTTATGCAATTGAAACTGATCTCATCTTAAACTGATCATGATATGGTCCAATGGGATGAACAGCAGTTCTTAAATAACTGAGCCCAGCATCAGAAATAAGTACTATTGCTACTGATGTCTACTGGTTTATTCTCTTTTAGGAAGATGATGTGGACCAAGATAACCCTGGTGCAGAGGTGCGTCTCAACACATCATTAACGTTTAATTTCATAAAATCCTGTTGTAAGTACAAAGCTTGAAGTAGAGACATTAGTAATAATGATGTACTCCTAAGGTGAAAAATCTATTGGAGCTCTCAATTCAAGCAATACTCAGGGAAGGCTGAATGCACATTCAAGTTGAATAATTTATTTGGTCCTACAAGTACAGAAACCACTGATTCACTTATGTTTATGTGATGATTTGTGCTTATTCTCTGCCTCCCCAGGAAGCAGAAAATCTACTAGTTTCTCTGACAGGCCAGCCTCATCCTGATGACATTCTATTATTTGCTGTGCCATTGTGTGCTCCCTACACAGCCCTTTCCAACTACAAGTATGTGGAGCACATTTACACTTTAATGACTGCCAGCCAAGCTTGTTTTTGAGAGAACAGATTAAAGCCAATATGTTGCTGTTGTTTTCTTTGCATATTTGAATAATTGATTTGGCATGGTTTTGTGCTAGATGCCCTTCCTGACCTTTTTTTTACACAGGCATAAGGTGAAATTGACCCCAGGGACTCAAAAGAAAGGAAAAGGTATGCTTCTTGAAAATACTTTATCAGGTTTCAGAACTGTAGAGCCCAGTTAGGAAAAATGTTTATCAACTCGATAAAGAGTAATGCAAATGAATAGTTAAAAGTTGAAATTGAAACTAAAGTTTCTTATCTTGAAACCTGAAAAAAATAACTTCACCAATTGCATGAATATTATTCTAATTCAAAAGTGAAAGGGGCTAATTTGTTTATGTCAGGAATAGTCCCCACGTTGTGGGGGATCAAGGCCAGGTGCCCTTTTTGCTGCCTGTGGTGGGTTCGAACCATCACCATTTGACCAATCATTTTCCAAAGTACGCACTGAGCTACAGTGGCCACTAATTCAAATTCAGATGTAATATTGAAAATTTGTATTCATTTCTGAATATTCTTTGACCATTTTTTTTCCATTTTTGACAAATAAAATGTTTTGAACATTGAATTGAAGTACTTTTAATTCAATTGGCTGTGTTAAGTTATACCTATATCGGTATATTTCTTATATTTTCTCTTTATCCTGTATGCACCTTTTGAGGCTGACATAATTGCAATTTCATTGCGCACATTGACAATCTTCTTGAATCATACTTCATTCGATTTCAACTATTGGCTTTTCGATTATTTTACTTTTCAACTTCACTGAGTATTTAGCCCCAATTTGGCTCTTTAGAAAACCATTCATTTTCCATTTCATGATCAAAATCTAAATATAATTCATTTATTTGTGTGTCTGTACCAGCTGCCCGCACTGCAGTTTTCAGTTTTATGAAAGCCAAAGAGGCCTCAGTCAGAGAAAAAGACCTGTTCCGGAGTGTCAAGGTAAAAAAGCCATCTGCCCAGATATTAAACTGAACAATGAAACTTAATGCAAGACTGCCGTTTTAAACAATATGTGGCCTCTTTAATTATACCCTCACAGTGATTGTGTAGTGAGCTTAGTTTCTTTTAGCTGGTCATGCTGAGCTAAACTATGGCTCTTGTGTGTTACAGGATACTGACCTATCCAGAAACATCCCAGGCAAAGTTAAAGTCTCCGCTCCAAACCTGCTGGCAGCCAAGAAGAAATAAGAAAACTCATCAAGCAGTTTGGGACATTAATTATATTATATGACATTGATGTTGGGACAAAACTGATTGAGTTTAAAGCAAGATAAGAGTTCTGAGCCTGAAAGGTAAAGTGGGATGGAGAGTTGATTTCTTTTTCTTTGGTGGAGGGGGCACCCTTTATTTGATAAGGATTATATTCCAGCATAACTTTTCCACCGCTTTCTTTCTACTTAAGCGCTATGAAAATGCAATGAAATTAAAGAAATAATGAAACAAATATTCTGATTGTACAACAAACAGCAAAATGGACAGAATTGAACTGGATCAGTGTGACACCAAGACAAGTACTTTCTTTCCACTCCTGCTACAACACAATTTCTTTGAGCATACAATATTAAAACAAAACAAATTTTAGTTTTCAAAATCAGGTGCTCAGCATTTTGTCCACTCCCAGCCTTTTATTCCTTTCACCACTCGGGTGCCCACGTCCTCACCATCATGTGCACAAAGCATGCTACACAGAAACTAATAGAACATAGTTTGCTAATTGGACAAGATTTACCTGCTTGCATATTACGATACTTATGAAACATCTCATGGCTGAATGTGGTTTGCCAAACATCCCCAAAACCTTTTTTACTGGTTTATTAAAACTTTAAAAAGGATGTTTTAATCAATTTACTTTAGAAATCTTTAAACCATGAAAAAGGCTGTCCCAGTTTTAGATTATACTGATGTTGAAATGGATGATATCCTGATGTAAGGGCAGCAGTATATCACTACTATTTGCATATCAATGGTTTTATGTTTGAGATGGGTTATCAATCAATCAGGTTTTTCCCTAAAATGGATAGAGGATGTTAGTTAAATGAACGCCAGAACAACCTTTTAATGTTGCATGTTTATTCTCTATACCAATTTATGATTTTAACATGCTTTGAACAGTGTATTGTAACAAAAATACCAAGGACAGATTGTGCAAACCAGTCAACAAAACAAGTCCTATTGATGAGAATCAGTGCAATGTGGCTCTATATCAGTTCAATTTCAGCAATAGTTCAGTGGGATGTTAAAACAGGATTTATTTGCTACAGGAGCCAGCTACATCTAAATTCAAGGTTTTAAAGCCTTTTTTCAGTAGGTCCGATAACTTTAAAAACACAAGCACAACACAACCCCAAACATATAAATTACAACATTATAATATTAACTATCCATTGTTCCAAATGTAAATGATAGTCTTGGGCAAATTAAACTACAAGTATTGGATCGGTGTGAACTTGAGTATACTTATTGCAATCAAGAACAAGCCAAAAATAAACAACCAGACTCATTGTCTACCGAACCCTTTTGATTTCACCACAGCTCCAAGATTGCAACAATGTCTCAGTAAGCCATTAGAAAAAGAAAATTTAAGTTTTGTAAGAAACGCTAATAATCCTTGATGGGACTGAGAAAAATCTTGCTTTTAAAAATAAAAAATGTAATGTTTCCCCACTAAAACGGAGTTAAATCTGAGACATAAATGTGACTTATCTGTAAAGGGAGTTTTAGTCCCACTTGCTTTAGCTACCATTGTTAACAAAAAATTAGTTTTTCACATCTCAGCAACTAACAAATGGGTACATGCACTCTTGGCGCAGTTAAAGTATGATTCCTTTTTAAAAACAACCCGGGTCTTATTTTTGTCTTTACCATTGTACTTGTGAAGATGTTAGTTTGCTCACTGTCCTCTTTTTTGTGGTTTATTGCAACAGTACACAGGCCAGTGGAATTTGTTCTCTGTATTCAACCTATCCTATTGTATAGGATCACCATAAGATGCCGTTGCAGTGCTAGTCTCCAAAGCTAGATTGTCACTAATTTATCCTGATATTACTGACAATTGTAACAAATTTCATGCTTCATCCTGCAATCTAATGGCATAAAATATGAAAATAAGACCCAGGTTGTTAAAAAAAAAATATATATATATAAAAAATATAGAATAATCCTTTAAAGGCAATTAACAATCCCTTTGACCCTCAGGATTACCCACAAGTTTTATGAACTCCTTAAATAAAACAGGGTTGGCTATCGCACATAAAAAGCTAAGACAAGGCAGTGCCTTGCCTACTCTATTCCACTGAAAGCTCTACTTACTTTTAGAGGTGCTAATTTGATTTTTACACCTACTTCATAGATCATCTTGGGAAACTTAGTACAGCAGTCCAAATCCACACTCTATTTTGCCATGGCAGTAAAACTGTTGTGCAACCATTGACGCGCACACAAAAATGGCACTCTGAAAATGACTGCCTCCCTCCGGAACAACAATAATACTGTCCCAGTGAACAGTTTCTCTCTCTTTCATACATAGATATTGTCCTGTCTTCCTTTGGATAAGTATGATGGCCACCTTCTGAACTAGGAACCCAGTGTGTTGATGTGACCCATTCTTTGCTGAAGGCTGTTTAGAAGGTGTTTGGGCAAGTAGCCCCAGGAACTAGCCAGACGCTCTCTATGCTGAAGAACTGCTTCCATACAGGAGCTGATGAGTGAAGAAAGACACACATAAGGTGGAACTTTCATGCATATGAGCCAAATCTAAGCACTGCTTTCGGTTATGCAGATACTCACCGAACTAGTGATTTGGGCTGAACGTTGAACACTAATAATTCATTACTGTGTGCCTATTGGAAAAAAAACAACAGAGTTTTACTGTAGGAACCTTAGCAAAAAAATAAATCAAACAGATACATATTGAACAAACAGTTGTTCAAGGGAAAACTTCAGTATATTTTATCCCAAGGCCTATTTTCCTGTTGAGTCGAACTGAGCAGTGGGTAGCAGAATAATTTGAATTGATTCAGTAAAGAGCAAGCTTGTGTCAGCTGACTGCCGTGCTTCAAATTACAATGTAATCCTTCAGGGCAACAGCTATTGCCAAATAAAAAAGACCATCTAAAGAACTATTTTTGAGGCTTTTTTTCAAACAGGCTTAAATAGTTTTAAGTTATCTGAAAACCCCTATCATTATGAAAAGACAATCCCAGTACTGAGAATGATATTTTCTCACATTTTCTAATGCGTCCACTGTCTTGTTTTCCTGTAACAACTCAAGAGTAAGAGTTCCACTGCAGGTTAGAAATATATTGATATCTATATGCGTCCATGATTGATATTATAGCTAAGACTTTTGAAACTCCTCTCATAACATTAAAAAACTGTTAGTACCAAAAATGAGGGTTTATTTTTAGAGAATGTTATTTGGTGAACAATATTGCCCTTAAATATTAAACTGTAGCTTGTTGGGCAGGAGTCAGCAAAGAAAAGCTTCTTCAATACTGAATCAATTCAAAGGTTCTGCTACCCATGACTCAGTTTGACTTCTAACAATAGGAAAATAGGACTTGGGTTACAAAACAATGGCATGTCCTTTCAAGAAAAGATGAGACTTCAAAATAAACTCACAGCTCTCTGATGAGATAACAAATTGTTTGCACAACCTCCAAACACAAACACTTCCCCATCTGGACCAGAGCATGCTGTATGCCACAGCCTGAAACAAAACACATGATCAATATAAGAGCAAGTCTATACATATGCTATTAACACCGTCAACACAATGTGATGTGAGATTTCTTAATCCTTGTAGAGAAAAATTCACTTTCCTCCCCCAAGCAGATCAGAGCAGATACTTGGATGCAGTACAATGCCAGGAAAAATTGCACATAAAATCGAACGCTTCTGCAAACTACATATTTCCACCCAAGCGCTATTTAGGCTATTGTCCATTCTCCCCTTACTGCCATGCTACTCATACCTGCATGTACACACATACCCATACAGTGAGCTGGAATAATTACCTAGGACTTTCTGTATGACTGTGTTTGAATGGCGTCCACTCATTCTTACTCACACAGTACTGCCAAGCATCACCTGTGAGACAGATTAATAAAAAAACAAAACTAAAACACAGCTGGAGGCTACCATGTAGTAATTAGCAGGCATTAGCTACCTGGATTCTAAGGTAATTTCAGCATGTTATGTGTTCATGTTGATGGGTGAAGTATTCCTCCCGGATCTCAGACTCACTCAGTGTCTCTCTTTGTGTGGTGAAACCTCCAAAGAGGAGGATGTGGTCTGTTGATATAGGAGTAAAGGAATGCCAAGATCGCCCGACTGGACCCTGCTGGGGAACACTCCTGCAAGGACAGAGGGGAAGAAGGTTAATTTGAGCCAGAGAGAGATCAAGCAACGGTCAGGTTGTTAAAATGTGGTGATCAAAAAGGCAGCAAGGATGTCTGGAGATTAAAAGAAGATACAAATCAGATTTAAGGTGTATTGTTTGCTACAGAGATCTTGTTGGAAACATCAGGCAGCAGCATCAAATGGCAAGTTCCCTACCTAGGTCAGACTGGGCCTGACATTTTTTGCAATATTCTGAAGCAGACATGACAAAGCCTACACCCCATGTAATTTGAAATATGCTGAGCCACGAATGAGGTCAGATATAGACTGACTATGCAACACCTACATCTCATGCCATACCCATGTGTCCATATCAATGCAGTACAAGTCATTCAGTCTGTAGTTCTGTCAACAACAAAAAAAGCACATAAAGAAATCAGTGATGGGCATATGCATATCAGTCATTGTATTTGAGATTAATTAATTCCCAGTTATAACCCAGAAATGCATTATACTGATGAGAGATGAGGATGTTTCAATTTATGCCCCTAAAGAAGTGATGTAGAACAGACAAGCCTGATATTTCTGCAATTAATCATATGAATATTCAAATATTGCTCCCTGCGCTATTGTTCCACACAACAGTGCATTTAGTTATAGTAGTACTTTCAATTTTCTAAATTACCCTTTGTTAAATTCTACAGAAATACTTCCCAAGATATCAGAGAGGGGTCTTATTTTACAAGTCATAACTACTCCCCACATTTACATATTAGCTTTCCTTGCCTTATATCGTCCTCCAAACACATATCCTTTGTTACCCACTGTGGCACAGGCATGGGCTGCTCGAGGAGATGGGGGGTTTCCCTACAACAGATCAGACAGACTGACATGAGAATGTAAAATGTCATATTGATTTCTGTAGTTCCACACTGCTCCACATGAAGATTAAAGGCCTTTCTCAAAGGAGATAATCTAATTATGAGAGGAAATAACAAGTTTTATTCAATGAATAAAAGGAAAAGAGATTAAATTTGCCAATGGGAAGCCATCATTTATTGTCACACAAGCTCTATGCATGGTTGACCATTTGCTGATGAGAAAGGTAAAGTCTGTTTTATGTACATGTGCTCACCTTGGTGATGGGCTGGCTCCATGTAGAGGTCTCCAGATCAAGGATATGGATGTGATTGTTCCAACCTCGCCTAGGACTCTCCCACTGCAACACCAACAAGACAATTATAAAAAACTACAAAATTAGCACAGAATCAAAATTAAATTCTAATCTTTCAGAGGTAGGAATTAAATTACTGCCATATGCTGAAAATGCTATGAAATTCATGTTCTCTCAAATTTGAACGGAAATCCATCAAAACTAAAAAAAGTAAACTTAAAGCAAATGATCCCATTTTAAAATTAATGTCTTTCAAGCATATAATTGTTTTTTACAAACCACTAATGAAGGCGTTTCATCAAATTCAAATGTCCCACGATGAGGACCTTCTGCAGCGTAGCCATAGCCCCCAAAAAATATAAGTCTGAATTGAGTAAGATAAAGACATAACCCCTTTGTAATTATCTATCATTTTAGTCATATAACATACTTATTAATTGGTATACTATTCTGTCACTTCCATATATTATGGTGAAAATAAAAATATGGCTGAAATTAAGTATATGTGAATCATGCATTCTATATCATGACACTCAGAAACTGTATTTACATTTTATCATTAATTATTTTGCATACTCTACATTAACACTTAGTTATGAATTTAATACAAATAAAGCACAATTTTGGGCTTGTTTTCAAGAAACTATCGCTCTCCATATCCTACCTATTCTTCTGCACCCAGCAGCCTAATTTGTCCTTGCAGGTTGGAGGAAGTCCCTCAAGATAGCTCATTTCCTCCCACACTAGGGTCGGAGCTCTCAGGGGTAGACGGTAAATCTGCACAACAATGCACAAAATTCAAGTATGGTATGTAGGGGCATCACATCATTCAACTCAGAAATCTTGGGATACTATATGATATCCAATCACAAAAAAGGTTGGATAACTTCATCAGGATAAAGCATGTATTTAAAAAAATCATAACTCATAAGTGACATCTTCAAGCTCAAACATAATATCAAAGAAATTAACTGAGGATTTTATGAAAGGATATATTGCACTCATTTAGTAAAAGCGCGCAATTTACCCTATTTGTATTTCCTCTGGCATGATGGCCTCCAAACAGATATAGGACTCCATCAACACACATGCCACAGCTACCAGACATGGAGGTGTACAGATTACCCTCCGTTATATGCTTCGTCCTGTGAAGGAAGACAGATTTCTAATGTCTAATCATACAACTTTCTTGACTTTTAAATGTTTACTTACTTTACTGGATACTAGAAACTATGTAGAAGTAATGAAATGTAAATGGTTATTACCATACTTGTGTCTCCATGTTA
This sequence comes from Regalecus glesne, assembly GCA_900302585.1. Taxonomy (NCBI): domain Eukaryota; kingdom Metazoa; phylum Chordata; class Actinopteri; order Lampriformes; family Regalecidae; genus Regalecus; species Regalecus glesne. The sequence continues at coordinate 35,545 of OMLC01009466.1, read as the reverse complement.
TATGCCCAGATTTCATTTCTTGACAAGTACAAGTCAAAAAATCCATGGTTTCGAGCATTCTTTTAGCAGGACAAATAAGAAAAATATTTTTAAATAAATCTGTAATCACTGAGTATATGCATAAACATAATAAAAGACATCCATGTTTGGGTAGTGCATGTCATAAAATCCTTACCTTGTAGCCACCCCACACATACATCACGTTCCTATCAACTACTGCTATATGACCGCTGCGTTCTGCTGGGGTGTCCAACTCAAATGACTCGGACGTCTCAGTGTCCAGTAGCTGGTCATCCTCCTCTTCCTCTTCCTCCTCTTCCTCCTCATCATCATTATTATCAACTATCCAGTCAAATTCTCCATCATCTTCATCTCTCTCTGACTCATCACCATCCTCCCCAACCGGAGCAAGATCTCCATGGTCCTCCTCCATATCTGCCATGGCTACCTAAAGATTTAGGAACCATATCTGTCATACAGCTGGGCAATTTATCAACATAATATTGATGTCATGATATGGGACTAGATGCTGCCTAGGATTTTAATTAAAGTAGTATCATGATTTGGCTTCAATTTTTTCAGACCTTGGTCTTAAAAAGCTGCATTGCAGTTAACAGGTACAATTCCAAAATTACTGGTCAATTTTATTTGTATATCCCAAAAAAGACCTGTTTTTATGCATCACGATTAATCCTCCCATTGTGGGGATGGGCACAGATTTAGATGGAGCTTGGGGGATTAAGGCCGGATGCCCTTCCTGACGCCCTGTGGTGGATTCAAACCTGCTGCCTCTGGCTAGTCTGTTCCTAAATTTGGCTTGGTGGGCTTTACACTAACACAACATCATGTCCTTAGACCATTGCATCAGATAAGGAACAACTCCCTTAAAAAACTAACATGGAGAAGAAATAGGAAGAAACCTCAGGGAGAGCAACAGAGAAAGAATATTTTCCAGAGAAGGGCAGGTGTGCAATAGATGTTGTGCATACAGAATCAAACACACATTTACAGATTACAACATAGAGAGATAGCAGAATTATAATGGAATTACTTGAGCTATAATTATGATAATCTACTTTACAGGTACAGTGTATTAATTAACATATATAATGTAAATGAATCAGATCTAGCCACTAGGCTAATCCTCATCATAAGTAGACTATCAAGTGTCATTGAGCTAGACATCAACCCCTAGCTATTCAAGCCCTGAGATGGAACTAGACTTTTAACTAGGTGAAATGATAACTGAATGCACACCAACGCTACTAGTGATCGTTTCTAGGAATGTTCTTGCATGTAAATAACTTATGAAAGCAACAATGGCAATCAGCAAGACATCTTCACATTTAGGTTATCGAATCAATGTCAATATTACCCAGCCGTTGAGTCGTTGTCTGACAGATAAGAAGCAGGAACAGAGTTCAGATAGATGCAACTCAACTGATTTTTACACAATATTGACATGTATCACATTTGGCCTCCATATGCAAAGAAACACCCCAAACTATAACAACATGTAAGCTTAGGTTCTTCATATCGAACTGAATATTTGTCTCGATGCATGTTAATAATGTGCCTAATATACCCAAATTGAACGCTCAAACATTTCGAAGGTCGTTTCATTAAAACAAACGTGTTTAAGCAACATATTCTCGTTATCATCACACAACGAAACCACAAATCAGGACGTTCGAGTTTCATCCCAATCTTGACGCCGCTGAAAGACGACAATTACATTATTACCCAGCTCTAGACACATATAGCAACATTTACATTCTACCCCTTGCTAATTTAGTTGCACACCACCTAAAGACGTATAACCATCATTTTCTACACTTACCTGTAGACTTTTATTGCCTTCGTCACGTTTTTAACCAAACATTATTAGTCTAACACACGTAGAGGGCCACGTACACAACGATAACGACAATTCATTGTTTGGTCTCTTATTTAGCTTTTGGTACCGACGTCCAAGTCTCATGTTCTGTGCTAAATTTGAGAGAACCAATTACGTTTTAAAGTACTTAACCGATCAGGTCACCAGGCAAAGCTCTGAGAACTGCTGTTGGTTTGGACTCATGCCCCAAACAGGATTCTAACTAAACATTCTAACTAAAACATATTTAAGGCTGAGATTACCCCAGGAATAGGTTTCCAAATAGTGACCGATACAGTTGCACTCTGTGCATTTACACTTGGTTTGGTTCAGCACATGTTTTTATTAGTTACCTTTCCAAGATGTTTGTTTTCTGCAAATTTCAAAAGCAGATCGCCATGTTTATGAGGTAAAACATTCGTCGTTGGGAACGACCGGAAGTCGTGGACTTCACTTGTCCGCCATTTTGAAAAGGTCAATGTGGAGAAAACACATATTTTTACAAATATTTCATCAAATTAAGTTATGATGAAGGTGGTAATCAAGCAGCTAACAGAAAAAATAAAATTTTAACAATATAAAATTAAGGAGATTTCAACGAAGTACATGACTCATTCTTGAAAATATTTGAATTGTTGGGAGTCCCTTTGTCATTTACTATCACTAACCGGAGTTAACTCACAAAAAGGTGAATATGTTTAACTGGATAAGTTTATTCGTAAAAAAAGTTTAATAAGCAAGTTTATTTGAGAAAGTTTACTCTGAATAAATTTCTTATCCAGTTGAACCAATTCAGCTTTTAGTGATTCCCCTACCTGGATTATTGAGCATCCGTCAAGTCAGTTACCCAAGTCCCGGGACGACCCTTAAACACCGTGAAGGTAGTGAGAGGAAGGAGGAAGATGCTAAGCTGTCATCCATGATAACTGCTCGGGGAGCAGTTAGGGGTTAAGTGTCTTGCTGAAGAACACCTCGACATGCTGTATGCAGGACCGGGGATCGATCCTGCGACTTACCGATTGCTAGACGACCGCTCTACCCACTGAGCTACGCCACCCCACATACATGGAATTCAAGTGGAAGTGAATTGTTTCCTCCAATGACACCCTAAGTGATTGATAAGGGATCAGCCCACCTCCCAACAGCATTCAGTCTGAGTGAGCCTAGTCTGATTACAGTAATTTCTGGCTGCGGTTCACCTCTGGATAGAAACATTTGACTGGCATCGTTTAAAAAAAGGTATAACAGGCTGAACAATTTCTGTTATCCTTTTTGTCATTGCCATAAAAATGGTGGCCATGTTACCAGAGGTGGAATGCAGAGGCCCCTTAACTATGTCTGGTGTACAACAACCTCTGTTAACACCATCAACATCAAACAACATCAAAATATCAGCCGCAGCGAGGGGATCTGACAAGGATTTGAGAAACTAATTACCTGGGCAAGGATGAATTTCAAGCCCACCAAGTCAAGGTCTGTGGTGCTCAAATTGTGGTAGATGGTCGACAAATATCACTTCTCATTACTCAGAACTGCCATCCCCTCTATCTCAGACCAAACTGTCAAGGGTCTAGGAAAGTTCTTAAATTTAACCCTGAAAGACTTTCCCTCCAGCTGCTCACTGCTCCTGTACAAAATGATGGCTTGAATGCAGAAAACACATTTAGTTGTATGTATTTACATTGACAAATAAATAAATCTTCTTCTGAAACTTCGACTTCAAAAAAGGGTCATAAGAATAAATTGCAATTTAAGATTTCACGAACACAGTAATAGATTTTAAAGTCATGCACCTTGACATTAATGGATCTCATGGAATTTAACAAGCAAAAATGTGTAAAGCAAGAAGTAACTAACAACTGTGATATACAAAAAAAAAGTTCAAAAGTGATGGGAGGTTATAATTCCAGAGGAAAGTTTAATTTAAAGAAACTTTACATACAACTATGAAGAGTACATGTATGTCAATCTGTGGGGTGAATTTATGGAACATTTTGCATGTGGAACTAAAGCAGTGTACAAACATTATACAGGTCAAAAATATCTACAAAAAATTATGCCTAAGTTACATGGACGAGGAAGGGCTCTGATAATTGTTTTAAGTTTCATATTATTGACACTGGATATTTGGGTTGTAAATAGAAGTGGGATAATTACATAGCTTGAGATAAGTGGGTACTGCAGCTGCTCACTGCTCCTATACAAACGGATGGGTTGAATGCAGAGAACACGTTTCATTATATGTATGTACAATAATAAATAAAAAAATCTACTGATAATATTAAAAAATTGTGAAGTTAATTGACTGAATTGAAGTTAATTGAGTTAAATTGGAGAATGGGTAGGAATAAATAATTCCATACTTCCTCCAACTACCTTTTGAACATGTAATATTCAATTTGTGTTAGGAGGTCTGTTTTACATGACACCACAACACAATTTGTGTTGTCTATGATCATTTGGTTATTGAGCTCGTATAAGTTTATTGTTCATTTCAATTTAACATAATCTTTTCGTTTTAATCCTTTTATAACATGTTTAAATAATCAAATCCAAGATCCAAAAAATACGATTGGTGAACCTTTATTATTTTACAGCTGCATTCTATAAAACATCTGACAACAGATGATGAATAAATTCATTTTATATGGCACTTTTGTAGTCTATCAACCACTCAAAGTGCTCACATTTACCATTACCACATTAAGACCAGATGCTCTTTCCTGATGCCCTGTAGTGGGATCGAACTCACAATGCTTGACTCAGAGGTGTGTGCCCTACTGCTGAGCTACAGTGACTCTGCTTGTAAATCCATTTCTTTAAAGCCCTTGAAGTTTGCTGTGGAGACAATAATATAAAACAAGTGAAAATACAACAAACAACTTTAACAACAGAATTACAATTTGATAACTTGTGGTTATTTAGGACTAAGTGTATTGTATCTTTCTTAATCCTATTGCACAGATCTAGTAATTACAAAAAAATATTCCATAAAATGACATGTGCATTTGCTTCCAAAAATGGAAATACATTAAGGAGATGGCCTATGACTTAAAGGAGAGTGCACCACACCTGTCTTCAACTGTTCTGTTTGATGGGTAGTACACCTTAAATGAGAAGCCACTTCTTGGGAATGACCCCTGTGATAACAGATGAATAACAGTGTATTTGTAGATATATTTTCTATAAATACCAGTCAAGAATATGCTGAGATATGAATATCATATTGAAATACAAAATCAAATGTTAAGTGTGGGAACAGCTTGACTTTGATTAAAGTTTTAATTTAACAGATCACCGAATTTTAAAAATGAATGAAATGAAAAAGTGGGTTCATACTGGGTTGATGCAGAGGCAGTCTGTGTTGGTGATGGTGAAGGGATCATATTTGTCAGCGAAGATTATGACATCAGGGACAGGGTAGACACGAAGGGTATAATCGTAGGCCCAGAAAACTGGACTGACATACAGAGGAAGTGGAGTCAAGTGACCCTGCGACAATATGGTCTTAACAAACTAGGGAAAAAGAAGAAATGTTTCAGGTATTAAAGTTTCTAACTATGGTTTCCTTTCAGGACAGCAGTCTAGAGCTCTAGGTACAACTCTACACAGAAAACTTAAAATTGAGGTTATACCTCATTATCAATTCATTGAGAGACACTTTATATGTCATGTAACCATACAAAGAGATTTAATTTGGCAACTAAGAAACTAGCAGCAATAGAAAAATGACAAAAACAAAACAAGATCAATAATAGAGACAAGAAAAATAAGGTAAAATACAAGATAAATATGAGATATATGTAGCACCCTCTATCTACATCAAAGGCATTTCAATAACGCAAGTAAACAGTGACAGTGCAGACTGTGCAGTATAAAAAAAAGTGTAATTAGAATTAAGCAATTTACATCATATGCCTCACATTTACTGAGCATGAGGAATTAAGGCCAGATGTCTTTTTCCTGACACCACATAGTGGGATCAAACCCAAGTAGTGTCTCCTATCTGTAAGCAATATAAGCAGTGCATAAAAGAAGAAATAAACTTTCCAGTTTTTCAAACAATACATCCATTCAATAGGTTCAACAGTCTAGACATGATTTATTGTCATGTTATCAACCACTTATTCAAAGTCAGGTCACGGATCTGCTGGTGCCTATCCCAGTACTTACTGGGTGGAAGGCAGAGAAATACCCTTGTCAGATCGCCAGTCCATCCCAGGGCAGGCATGGGGAATTAAGGCCAGATGCCCTTCCTGACAACCTGCGGTGGGTTTGACCCCACAGCCTCTGGCTCATTAGATCCCAAAATGCTTGTTCTACCCCTGAGCGACTGGGGCCCCCATTGATTTATTGTAGTTGATGACACTCTAGCTTGCAGTTAAAATGACACATAGTAGAGAGGTCAACACTTACATGGTTTGGAATGTCAAGACTGCTGTTAGGCAAGCGGACACAGTTCCTGCACATCTTGTTGACCAGGTCTTCTCTGATAATTACAATTTCCTGGCTGCAGTACTGGATCCTGGTGGAGAAATCATGTCAGAGCAATCAGTATCAGTGTGAAAAGTTTACAATGAGTGGAATACTTGCCTTGGACCATCAGCCAAATCATGGCTCCAAAAACCTCAATTTGATTTAGAGGACAGATCAGAGTATATATTTAACATTTTATAGACACTACAAAACTGTTTTTACCTGCATGGGTTGGTAGTGAACACAGAGAAGGGAACCCTCTGTCTGAATTCCTCAGTGATGTAGTCAGCTAAGGGAGGCCTGAGAAAAAAAACACCCATCCACATTTACCCAACCCATTAAATATTACCAGTATAGCGTGGCTAAAATATATTGTTTAATCCTTGCCTTGGTAGAATAGTGCTGGGGCCAGGGTCCTCAGGACCAGGTACAAACACAAAGCGACTACTGTTGGTTTAGGATGAAAACTTACAAGTCAATATTCATTTAATGGCTTTTGACGCACAATTGAATTCTTATTGATCATAAAAAGACAGGCTAAGTCATGTGATGCATCAGAACTGAACAGACTAGAACAAAACAATTGTTCTTCAGAAATTACCTTGTGTGAATGCTAGGAAATGCACTTATGGCATCAGCAAGAGCTTTCAATGACTCTATAAAGATAAGAACAATGTGAATCCATATGAAATGTCAGTCAAATCCTTTCTCTTCCCTATGTATTTAACTCAAAGCTCTGTCTGTCATGAGCAATGAGGATTTAGAACTCTCACCTTTGAGTGATTTGATCTGTGTTTTTCCATAGGGGGCAGAAGAGAAGCTACCACAGAAAATGAAGCAGGTGGGTGGCATTGCAGCATAGCCTATACGAAAATAAAAATTTGCAAGTGTACATGAGTGTGTTTGTAAGTTGGAATATTATCTGGAATAAGATTACTTAACATAAATATGAAGTGATATTCTTTGAACATTTGGTGAATCAGTAAAGTCAATTTGTAAGAATGGTGTTTATTGATTAATATTTTCAAACACATTAAGTTACTCATTAAGTCTTTTACTGGTATTTTCTTTGTTCAGCACATAAGAAAAAAGATTAGTTTATGAATTGAGTGGTCGAAAAGTGCTATATAAGAACAAGTCCATTCACCATTATAATAAATAAATATGAGGTCACTTTGTAAATTATATGAAAGGGATTTGATACCAGACCTGAGAACATAATGTTAATCTTCTCCATCACCTCTACACTGTCCAACCACACATCGGAGACAATTACAAACATGGCATCCTCGTTCTCCTCTTCCAGTTGCTTGAGCTTGGCAGATGCTTTAACCGATGTGTTGGATGGACCGCCAAAGAAGTTTATATTGCCAAAGTATGCCCTAGGAATACAGTACAGCAGTTAAGCACTATATTCAAATTGCCAAAAGTTACTTTGGACAATAAGGCGGGTGCAGTCAGTAATGTGAATCCCTCAAGTAGGGGAAAGGGTTCAAGTGCAAACAGTGTAAACATCCATACTACGTAAGTGTCCTTAAACTGGACAGCAGAACTACATTTGACCCTAAACTCTGACTTACCTGGTAAAGGAAAATTATCCTTCATGAATCATTAACATTGATCACTATTATCATTATCATTATTATTATTATCATTATTATAAGCAGGAGTGGCCCGTCTTAGAACAATGGTGAATTCAGTATGTGCTTTTAAATCTCATCAGGGCAAGATAAGTTGGTGACTTGCTATTCAGTCCAATGGAGATGTAAAGGGATTTTTTAAACTAAAATACCATTTAAATGGCTATTTCACATGAGACTTATCTCACACCCCAGTATGTTACAGGTTACAGTAACAGCCTCAACACTCTTCACTCAGACACAGATGTACTAACCTTGTGTTTGAAGATGGTTCTGTTGGTGGAAACCCAAAGGCATTGACGTGGAACACAGAGTCGTCGTACCAGCCTGTGAGTGAGGGGAAGTATTTTCTTCTAAATACATAACAACTGAACAACTTGACCCTTATAGGGAATTACACAAACAGGAAAACAATACTTTATTTCTTCTTACCTTCTGCCAATACAAAGCAAGATTCTGTGTAGAGACCATTATGAAACTGGTAAGAGCAAAATTAAGGGATATATTCACTTTATTTGTAATAAAGTACAATATGATTTTAAATGAGTTGTATTGAAAAGGTCTCGCTGCCTTGTATCATGTACTGACATCAATAACCCTTCCCACTTCCTTGGCCCGCATTGAAAGGATATTGCCTTCGATAAATCCAGTTGTACTGTTCCACTGGGGTCTTCTAGGTAGAATTTACCCTACAAAATAATTCAGAATTCTTTGTAAAACTAGTCAAATAATGACCAAAAATGCACAAATCAGCAGATAACCTCTCCTAATCATTTGGAAATAAATGAAATTTGGAATGAAAATAGTCATCAGTGTCCCAGAATTACTTCTTTCAGCTGTGTGATCATCCCCAGCACAATGACCTCTCCCAGCTTGGATGTGCTTCCCAGAAGTGCATCAATCATCTTGAGCTAAAATACCGGTGATACAAAATGATAAACTGCTCTCAATGCATTGTTATGAATCATTTTGATTTAATAATAACCAGGTATTGTGGCAACTCAACATTTACAGGTGAAGAAGTTTACGTGAGAGACTACAATTACATTTTACACATTTTATTGGTCAACAAATGGGATTTCAGATGTTATACCTGAAATTTGTTCCTTCCCTCATCAATGGCAGCACCTATTGCAGGTGGAGTGAAAAGCTCATGTCTATGTGTCCGCTGCAAAATAAAAATATCAGTATAACTATGCTGTTGTATTCAAGCAGATCAAATGGTTACTTTGGATAGTTCTTAAGTTAAAAAAAATCAACTCTCAGGGAAAGGTAGATTGAAACAGTGCTATCTGACCTGTTGTAAGACTGTATAACGTTCCCTGAAGAGTTCAGCCTTGTCTCTGGCGATACCACACAGACTGGGAGCTGGGTGGTTGGTCATATTAATTCTGGAAGAGACAAAGTAGACTTATTGAAACAAACAGTTGAAGTGATTCAAAAAACATGCCACCGCAATAGATGTATCCTAATAGCGAAATGACTATATGACATTTCCAGTAATCTTTTTGAGGGTTATGTAATTTAAGCTAATTTGGAACAAATAAGACACATATTTTCACTTACGGAACAAATTTCTTTTTCTCCACGTTGAAGATATATCTTGGTACATCAAAAGCTCCAATAATGTTAAGAACATTATCTCTGGTGAATAATCAAACAACTGTTATTAACAATGAGAATGATAACAAAGTGTGACTTTGGTTTATATAGCTATGCAGATGGACAAGTACAGTACATCATAGCAAATGCAGAATTTATACCACAACCACCACTACTACTACTACTTCCTGTGAAATAAAGAAATAAAAAGCTCTGTTAGACAAAGCAGTTTGTTGTTTTGTAAACTGCCAAAGAATTGTTTGTGAAACTCTTTACCAACTACCATAATAATGAATATAAAATAGCAAGTTAAATTAATTTTCTATTTTCTAAACTGTCAATTGATATTCATAATCTTGCTTAGATAACTGATTCTTTCTGATTACTTGCAATAAATGCTTATGTTGAAGAAACATTTCCCAAATAAACTAATAATGATAATAATTCCCTTATCAGTCCTGAGAGGGGAAATTTGGATTTCTCTGCATTTTTGCCCCAATTTATTGTATAGGAGCAGTGAGCTGCCAACATCTGGCACTCGAGGAGCAGTTAGGGGTTAAGTGTCTTGCTCAAGGACACCTCGATATGCAGGACCGGGGATCGATCCTGCAACCTTCCGATTGCCAGACGGCCGCTCTACCCACTGAGCTATGCTTCCCCTAACCATCTCCATTAGGTTAAGATTAGATAAGATAGGATAAGGTTGGAAGGGCCAACGTAGAACTTACATGGTTTCATCACAAGACTGACTGCAGTCCTGCACAGCAATTTCCACGACAGAAAGCTCTATCATACTAGAAGACACTGTTGGAAAACATTTCGGTTAAAAGATGAAGACAGGACTCCATGGTCATACACTGAAAAAATAAGGACACCAAAAAGCAGGAGACCTTCAATAAACATCAAAAAGCCATACTTGTCATATGTTGACACACAACTTACACGGTTGCTTTTCTACAGCATCCAAGATCCTTTCAATAGTATCATCCAGTTCATTGGGACTAACAGACTGCAGCACCTCCACAAGGTATCTGCTGGATTCACTGAAAAAGAAAAGAAACGTTTAAAGACCTTGTCATTTTTCAACCATAGTTTTCTCCATATAACTTCTAATATTTGATTGTTTCAAAGGTTGAATCCCTTCTCAGAATTGTAAGTGGCATGCTAGAGAATTTAATGAAGTCCTCGGGAGTTGACGGTTTTTTGATGCTGCTCGGTAGACACAAGCAAGATAATGTGCAAAATTGAATTATGAATCTCGTCAAGATACAGGGATACACATGTATACTTACGGTCGCAGCATAAGTCCCCGCATTGTGAAGCCAGCAGACACTTTTGTTTTTATTTTTCGAGCGAGATCCATTGCCGCAACAACCACTCAATATTTGGCGCTAAATACCAACTTCCGTCTGTGTGTCGTCACTTCTGGTATCACCGGGCAGTCCTCTGGTCGTAAACAGACCACCCCTACGGTGTTTATGGGTGATCTGCAAAGGTTATGAGATGTTTTGTCATTGGTAGGCTCACCCATGTGCTTAATTCTTTTTTACACCGGGACAGTAGAGGATTATCTGTAAGATCACCGTTTCTTGTGAGTATGTTTTCATGTTTGGGGCTTTTAATTTGCCGTTTTGAGCTGTCAGATAAGGCGCTTCGTGTTGCAATCACCTTAGGCAAATTAAATACAAGAATGACCAATTTGCTGTCAGCCTCAGTTAGTTACATTTCATTGAACTGCCAGCCTTTCTCCGGGGCAAGAAAAGCTTGTCTTTTGTCCAAATGTTTTCATCCTACCTGAAGACCAAAGGCTGTCATATTGCTCATGCATACCAAATAGAGATCTTGATAGGCAGAAAGGATACATGGAGCATTTTCTCGATAGTCTGTGTAATGCAACTCTATAGCTAAGATTATTTTCCCCTCAAAGTGGATGTTTTAAATTCTAAGCCAGTTTATGGCTTACTATAGCTAATAATAGATTATGCTTTCAGTGCACTAAAACATGTGATTCCGTAGGGGGATGTTTCAAGTCTATGTGTCATATGTTAAGTAATTCACACCTAGTCTCATAAGGAGATGCTTACTTACGGGCTTAAAATCACTGCATTTCATATTCAAATTTGTAATTTAATGGAAGGAATGCTGAATGTTTCAAGCTTAAAAATCATATTCTAGTGACCATGAGCTTAAGGAAACTGCTGCTTGGTCTTATTGAATAGACTATAGCCTCACTATAGGCGTTCGTGAACTTTAATTTGTTGGGGATACGTCGAATGACCCATCAGTCTCCTTGGCTACATCCATTCTCGTTTCTCCCCATATTTATAGTCTCATGGATTCCCAACACGAGAGGCACTGCTCGGAGCTGGTAGCCCAGGAGCGAAGCGGCCACACGGCTCTGGTTGAGGGCAACCTGCTGTATGTGTGGGGAGGCTATGTGGTAAGAAATACTCTCAATGTCTTGTGACAATGAAAACAATGATGCAAAGTTTGAAAAATTGTAGGTCTTGAAATTTGCAGTCCTGGGTAAAAATTAATGGATGGGGGACACCGTTATAATGATGTACAACAGATATGTGTACCAATGTCATAACTGACAGACATTCTCTTTGTACCTTACTACTTGTAAAAATGTAATAAACATATTTTACAAAAACCAAAAACTGACAGACATGCTATGACTTGTTCTCCACAGTCAATTGCTGACGATGAGGTTTTCCTCCCCAATAATGAAATCTGGGTGTATGACTTAGAGCAAGGTGTATGGTAAGGATACTGAATACATTCATCCTCATGGTAGAAATATGTTATTAGGATACATTTTTTGTAAAAAAAAATTGCCCCCACCCTTGATTAGACAGATAGATGGATGAATAGATATGCGGATGGATGTTGTTGTAACATGTCGGGGCTCTTAAGTGTGAGTATTTCACTCGCATATGCCCCTGAAATAGATGTGTAATAACCGTTAAAGTATTTAAAGACTACAACTTACCTAACCCTCCCATGTGGCTAATTTTTCTAAATCTAGAAATCCCACATTTTACAAGGCACACTGCGTCAATCAGTACTTTTCCAGAGTTCAGTTTTCTGTGATGACCCAGCAGGTGTCAAATGTGAGAGAGGTCAACACCAAAAACGGAGCATGTATGAAATACTAGTAGGCTTTTAATTTGATACCACAGATTCATGAAATCGTGACAAAAGACCAACCAATGGTGTAAGTTCGCCTCTGAACTATTCAAAAGTATTGCAAACACATCTCTACAAAGGAAACTGTTAATGATTACATTTAGCGGATAATAGTCGGGGAGAAAGAGGAATCCGACAGATGGGAATTCACAAGGTCCTTTGCATCTAGTAGGCATGGGCTTTGATTTTGGTGTTGTGTGCTATTGCACTGGTGTGTACCCCCCCCCCACACACACACAAACAGTGAGAAAAGAACCTGTTTAGCAGAACCAACACCTCTTTTAAAATCTAGAATTAAGATTTTAAAATCCGTTTCAAAAAGTTGCTTCAGTGCTATTATTGTTAAAATAAATTTCAAATGTTTTAAAAGTTTAAATAGCTCTTGAACTATTGTATTTACAAAGTTTGTTTTAGTTGAAAACTCAGTGTTGTTTTCAATATTTGATGGGCCATACCTAATTTCTAAATACTAGGCTTTTCCACCATCATAGTCCTCCACACAAGGAGCACACGAACAGTAAAATATACATGTAATTAACTGTTACTAAAGTCTTGTGATACTTTAACATCTTTCATTGTGCTCCTATTTTTAAGCACACGTACTCCTTTGGGGAGGGGGTAGCGTTGTCTCATTTTGTAAACAGGTATTGTGGCTTGGCAGTTGGTTGAGTCTCTATATGTTTTTCTCTGAAGGGAAATGTTCAGCATGACAGGGGACTTTCCACCCTCTATGTCAGGCACCTGTAGCTGCTCTCTGAATGGCTGCATGTACATATTTGGAGGTTGTGATGACAATGGACAGACCAATCAGGTGAGATTGATTCATGAGATAATGTGTGGCACACCTATGAGGTTAAATCGCAGGAAGAATTAATAAAGCTATTCACTTGATATGCTCCATACAGTTCGTGGTATAACAATAGAAGGATTTTTGCTGCTGGACATTTCATGACCCACATGGTCTGTGAGCTGCTATGGTGACAAGATGACAATAATAATGATGCAGCTTCATGATGAAATACTTCAGAATGAGTTGAATCTTGAAGAAGTGATCAGTATTTAACCTCCCACAGCTTTACTCTGTTGATCTCATGGATGGAAAATATGCTTGGAAGAAAGTAACACATGAGACTGGTTCTCCACCCTCACCCCGAGATAAGCTCTCCTGCTGGGTTTACAATGACAGGTAAGGACTATGACCATGTAAATGGCAATGGCCTACTTAATCTCAAGAGACTTGCAGCAGTAGGAGACTGCATAACCCACAAAGAGAACATAGTCGTGCTAGCACCATCATTTGCTATACCTAGGTGTAGGTTATTTATAGAATTAGTTGAGCATCCCTCATGCCACTTATGTAGAGGTTGGAAATGTTCAAGTCACCCTATGATTTTGATTGCTGTTATTAATTGTTGAGCAGGTAATTTTAGATATTTTTTAATTCTGACAGATATTAAATGTATAGAAGTGGTAGTTTTGGTTGATTCTAGCAGGATTTTAAATAATTAACAACTCCAAACTTGAGGACTTACTGTCATTATGGAACCCAGTCTTAATATCATATTAAAATATTCACTATAAACTGGTCAAGATGACTTAGAGCATCATAAACCTCTGTGTTCACACAACCATCACCAACTCATACCACACGCATGTGTGACAAAAGCTCAAAATATTCTGATTCTACAGTGGAATGGAAGTAGGAAACCATGCGATGTTGATGCCACCTACTGCTTTACCTGCTGAAACCATAATAACCGTAAAACCATTTCGGATCATTCTGCAGGATCATCTACTTTGGAGGATATGGTCACAAACTACTGAGTGATATCAACAACAGGGAGAGAAGCTTCATTCTGGATGAGGCATCATGGGTATTTTGGACACAGTGCAACTGCACCAGAGATATTTCGAAAAGATAGATCAGTCACCCCATGACGAGTTCTGACTATGGAGTACCTTAGGAGGTCTATAGAACATTCATGAACCTGTATTTGGATTGTTTTCAGGTAGAAGATGTCTTCTGGGGATGGAACAATGAGGTCCACATCTTTGATTCTACACAGACAAGCTGGAGGGAGCCTCAAACCCATGTAAGAGTTTGATTGATATCCCATCTCCACTGCACAGAACTGTACAGGGCAGAGTCCAGCAAGGTCCAGATGGATCTTGACACATTTGCACTGCATACAGAGATAATGGGGATGAATGTATTGTCATAGTGTGGCTACATCCACTATCTGTTTACTACCACTAATTGCCAGCTAGTTATCGCCAAAGTTAGAGCTGGAATTTCATCATGACCCCAAGAACTAATTCCAGTTATGCATTTATTTCAATTTATCCAAAATTTACTGGCCTATAAAATCAATATTAACAGGTTTATGATGTATTTCTTTTTCATCTGCATCAATCCTCAGTGACATTACTCAGCACACCGCATCACTCTTTGGCCCAGTTCTGATCTGGCCAGCATCAGAGGTCAAACCAGTCTGAAATCACAAAACAGCTGGTTGCCATAAACCAGCAGGTCTGGTGTAGAGAAAATGAATGAGGAACCATGATTCATGGCATGCCATTGCAGAGTGTGGCATTGGAGAAACCGCAGAGTGGCTTTTTCAGTAGTGTGAAGGAGCCTTATGATGAGCAGCAATTTCACATATTCTCCAAGTCATAAGTCTTTCAAACAGTACAGGTTATGAGAATATTCTTACCCCTCAGCGTGTGTGTCTGTGTGTTCAGGGTCGTGCCCCGGCTCCCAGGGCAGCCCATGCCAGTGCCACATTGGGTTGTAAGGGTTATGTCTGTGGAGGCAGAGTCATGGTGAGATTTCACATTCTTACTAAAATCAACTCTATGTTGGCATTGATTCATAGTAATTGTGTTAAAAGGTCAGGTCAGAGTCAACAAAACATAACCTCTCCTGCTTTTCTCCAAAACTTAGGAAACCAGGACGAGTGACGTTCACTGTCTAGATCTTGACACATGGACGTGGTCAGAAATGTATGTAATCAACAAAGTCTAACAATCTTAAGATATTCTGAAATTTCATCCTGTGTTTTGCTTGTACCTCTCAGCTACTTGGAGCTGCATGTAACAGTCAGTATAGAGAGACAAGAAAACATGGAAGGAAGGAAGGAAGGAGTAAAGGGAGTGACACCGGGGTGAGCCCAAGAGTCAGTCCATGCAGCGTGAGCTATCACATTAGAATTAGCTGGACATTTATTTTGTTCCTCATCATTCATCTAGGTTTTTTCTGCCAGTCAGCTGAGTGTCCATAGTCTTATCCAGCACAAGAATGATTCATGTTCACATAGTCACTGAGGTCAGTTTAATGTGTCACGATTAACACCCACGTTATGGGGGTGGACATGGACATAAATGGAATTCAGACAGCAGCTATTTTTGACCCATACCCATAATTTCTTACTGTTTGCCAAGAATCAGTTCCATTAAAAACTCTGAGAATTCAGTTCCTTTTTTGAGAAACTAGTCATAGTGTGTGTGGATAGCATCAAGATTCATTCACTTACTCGACCCAGTTTTCCAACCGGTCTGATGACGGAACACCATTGAGTTTCCAGTCTCAAGCTTAAATATGCTGTTCCCACCTGCATGCCACCCTGCCAAACCTTTAACGTCAACACGCTTCACTGTTAGATTCAAAAGTCTTCTACTAAGTCTGTGTTTGAATATATTTTGCTAAATGTGTTATCCAGAATTCCGGCTTCCACGACTCCAGTGGGTCGATCATGGCACACCCTCACAGCTGTATCAGATAGCAGCCTGTTCCTGTTTGGTGGACTGAGTGTGGACTGCAAACCAATGAGTATGACATTTAAAACTCAGACAGATTCATTCTTTCATTCTTCAATTCTTTACCCCTCATGTGTTTCTCTTTTTTTCCACAGGTGATGGGTGGTTTCTTGATGTTGAGACGAAGAAATGGAGGGAAGTGGAGCATCCCTATAACAACAAGCCAAGGTAGCAGAACGCGAAGCATTTCTCTGCACATTGGGAAACTAATGGTTGTTTTTTATAACAGACTTTAGGATCCTCACTTGTTTTATCAACTGAGCTAAAATCTGCTAGACTAAGTCACAAAGCAGGATTTCCATGAATGCAGTTGACAGAATGCTGTGATCATCTCCTAAATATAAATGCATTTATTTTTTGTCTTATTATGTAAACTTCAATCGTTTCTCCCGCCTCAAGGTTGTGGCACACAGCCTGTCCGGGCAAAGACTCTGATGTCATCGTGTTTGGTGGAAGCTGCGACTACATCCTCCTTGTTGACACTGTAAGTATCACAGAGGGAATCGGTAATGGGGGGAAAGGAATTCACTTGTTTTAATTTTATTTGATAAAGGTCATTGAAATCTGTGGTTTTCCTGATAAGAAATGCAATGCTGGAACTAGAAGGTTGCCTTCGTGTATTTATTAAGCAGTTGGAGTTACAGAGCAGTAGGTTTCAGCTGAAACGACAGAGCCTGCTCACAACATCTGATCACAGTCGGACCCAGAATGAACAGATACATTGTTATTCACATGTTGTGGAGACAGGGTGATCCAGGCAGGCTGGGCTGGAAACCCACAGCCTTGACTGTTAGATCATGTAATGTTGTTCTGCTGCACACAGGTGTCCAAGTACGCTATTTTGTCTAGGTGCAGGAAGCAACAGTGGAAATTTACTGCAAGGTCATAATGGAGCTACAGGGGGCAAAGATAAGATACGATAAAAAAAGACAAGATAAGATAATATAAAATAAGATATTCCTTTATCAGTCCCACAGGGGGAAATTGCGGTGTTACAGCAGCAAAGCTCATACAAATGTGGTTATATGAGGCTATATGATAAATTGCTATCAAAATAAAACATGAACTGAGTATATCCGTAACTTATTTTTCCTAAAATTTCTCGAACCTATAATATGACTGGCCTGGCCTTGAAATGAAGGTTAAGAAACTGGTGGCATAGCTCAGTGGGTAGAACAGTCGTCTGGCAATCAGAAGGTTACAGGTTTGATCCCGGTCCTGCAGAAAGCATGCCAAGGTGTCCTTGAGCAAGACACTAAACCCCTAACTTCTCATTGAGCTTCATATGTTGGCAACTCACTGCTCCTATACAATAGGATGGGTTAAAATGCAGAGAAATCCAAATTTCCCCTTGCGGGACTGATAAGGGAATTTATTTATTTATTTCATTTATGTAGAACTTAGTGGTACTTGAACCCATACCACAGAAAAGAAACAAGGAATTCTCTAACAAACAAAGTTTTAGATTCAGATTCAAGAATTTTATTGTAATTTTGCAAGTACAACGACACCCTAGTTGTGTCAGCGTCAAATGATGGTTTCTACCAGTATTATTGACTGGTGTGCTTTGCATATTTAAAGAGGCAGCATTCCAGACAGGAAGTCTTGTATCAAAATTAGTAATACATTTTTTTAAATCCAATAGTAAAATAATTATCCTTGTACAGAGTTATTCACAAATAGTCATATTTGTAGATCTTTGCATGCTATTTTGCAGGTTAGGTTTGTGAAGAATAAATGCACATGAACAATGAATCTTTCATGCCCATCTCTCCTCAGGGTCACTGCAATGATGCACTAATTTTTCAAATGCAGCCATATCCTCTGTTCAGGTACAGCCTCTTATCCTTCACATCAGAACTTTACTAGCAACAAGAATTAAACAACTATTCAAATAGCCTAACAGCAACTTTCAGTGTGTGGTTTGCATCTTTTTACCAAATGGACCATGTGTAGTTTGACCCAAATAGTCAGTGAAGTAACTCGCTCTTGATTTTTTTTCTTTTTGCCTCCTTTCTCAGGATTTGCGAGGATTATATTGCCAAGAATGTGAAGACTAGCAAGATGCTGAGAAACCAGCTGCCTTTCCTCCCACCCAAACTCCTGCAAGCAGTGCAGAGCAGAATGAGTTTCTATAGACCTTCTAAAAAGAATCACAATTGATTTGAAGCACTTCATGAATTGAAGCACTTCATGTTAACTTCTTGAACACCTTAATGCTGGTTTATAGAAGCAATCTTACTTTTAAAAGACATTGTATAAATGTTTTATATGCTTATATATTTTATATAATTTATTGTTATAAATTTTATACATGACTGTTTACTCAATCTGCTGAAAAAATATTGATTCAAAATACTGTGATGATTATATAGCACATTTAAACTGACACATTTATGATGTTTTATGTAGCAAAAAACATGTCTCTCAAGTAATACTTTGTATTCACCTACTGAAAATTAACACTAGTGCCATATTGTGCGTGCACGCGCATACACACACACACACACACACACACACACACACACACACACACACACACACACACACACACACACACACACTTGCTTGCTGGCACG
>OMLC01009466.1:1526-16344 GCA_900302585.1 Regalecus glesne | reverse complement strand
AGCAGTCCATCCAAGTCTGATGAAGACATCCCTCCTTGTCAATGGTGTAACACTATGGCCAGAGGTGGAGACTTGGCCAATGAAGTACCACAGGGGGAGAACAGTCCTCAGTTTGAGTGTCTTCACCATGACAGGGTGGTCCTGGTGGTAAGGTCTTATACCCAGGATGACCAGTTGCCCATCATTACTGCAGGAGGCTGCTGGAAACTCCAGTCCAGACTATTGAAGAACCGCTTAATGTGTGCCGCCAAATATGTTGCTTTCCTTTCAGGGTGTGCTCCCCTAGTCTTAGTCTCAACAGACTTCCCACAAGGCAGTGGGGCAGTGGTTGGCCATAAACAGCCTCCGG
This sequence comes from Regalecus glesne, assembly GCA_900302585.1. Lineage (NCBI taxonomy): Eukaryota > Metazoa > Chordata > Actinopteri > Lampriformes > Regalecidae > Regalecus > Regalecus glesne. Next base: position 15,995 of record OMLC01009466.1, on the reverse strand, counting down.
GGGTCACTGCAGCTCTGAGATCACCTACCAAGTTAGCCTGAGGTCACAAGGCTCCCAGTTATCCTGTGTGGCCATGAGGAGGCCTGGCAGAGGTCTTGTGAAGGAGAGGCTGTGTACTGGTAGGGGAAGACTGACACAATGGGCTGCTTGTTCTTCACCATAAGGGCTACGTAGCAGCAGCAACCTTTAAGCAAGAGTTTAGGAAGCAGGATGCAAATGTGCAACTTTCCTCCAACTACTACACTAGACACATTCACGTCACCCTACACACACACACACGATTGCTCACGTACACACATTTCCTTGTAGAATGATAGGCTGGTTGTCTGTTTAACTTTATTGAAAAGTTAAAACCATGATTTTAAATGTACCGTAAGACTTTATATCAAAACTTATACATGGTTTGTGTGTACGTTTGTGGATGAATATGAATGAGGACATGAGCACATGTACATGTCAATACTCACAGTGCTTGTATTGTGCCAGTAGGTGGCAGCAAAGCCCTGACGGAGGCAAATCCTGTGTCTTTTAGAGCTGCTGCCAAACTTGAAAGAAGGGGCCTCGCAGAGCCCAACCTAAAAATGTTCTATGGCCACAAATTCCTTCTAAGGAAGGGTGGAGAAGGGCAGGAACTTTGGTCAGGAAATGAACCTTAAATACACAATTTCAGCTCATTCCTTTCCCAGAAGTACCACATTAATAAAAAAGAGGAACTTGCAAGAACAGCATTTGTACATTCTATTCTGGAATGTTATAGGAATGTAAATATATACATGTGTGTGGCTTTCAGTGGAAAACTATGTTTGATGTTGTGACAGGGAAGAGAAATACCTTAGCAACTTCATTCAGTTAACAATTAACCAACAACTGACAGTAGTGTAACAAATAGGTTACAAGATAAACGAGTCAGTGCATACTCCATGGAGATCAGTAACAGGACATTTGCAGGGGGGACAAAACTAAGGTGGCCTCAGCCAGTTAACCCTCTTTGACAAAGTGAAGAGTCCTCCTGGGAACATCTTCATGATGTTATACCTATGCAGTTACATGGTTTTGTTAGATCAAATAACAATTAGGTAAATGCAAAGGGGTTCAGAAGTGATAGTTATGTTACACAATATATGAAGGAAAACCCTGATGTAAACATGTAGCATAGACATACGGGGCCTACCTGGCTTAATGTTGGGATAGGATATTAAAAGAAGGCAAAATTCTTTGGTTGCACCATCATTTTGACTTTTCTCCGGGGGGACTGTTCAGTTTCAAGAAGCTTGGAAAGAAAACACAGCAGCCAGTTATTGAGCATCCTCTGTCGGAGGTCAGCTAAACTCCCTTTCAATAGTGTCCATCAACTCTTCCTCTGATCCGTCGTACAGGATGACAGGCAGGGTGAAGGAAGGCTTGTGACAGTCGCTGAAAGGTCTGGGAAAATCAGAGGCACACCAACAAATCACTGAATAACAGTTCAAAATATATTATGCATGTAGGCCTATGATTTTTTCCCAGAAGACATAGCACAACATATAGTCTATGAGTTGTTTTATTGGTTTTGAGCCAGTGTGTCAGCACATCAGATAGGCCCCGTGTAGCCTAATAGGGCAATTGTGGACAATCACATCGAATACATCCACACAATAAAGCAACACTAGACCATTGTTTGTTTCTGGGTTCGAAGCAGACGTCCTGACTTAGAGTGATCTATACTGAGAACAATGGCTTGGTATTTTGATACCCTCAAGGTGAATTAGAGCTGGCTCTGGGCAGAATTCATGTGTGAGGGCCACTGAGCCCTGAAATCAATAATGTATCACAGAGTACTCTACTTACGAGTCCTTCCCTGATCCAGGAACTGGTTCCATGAAGGGAGCCTGTGTCAGTAGCCCCTGTGAGTAGTTTTAAAGAGAAGGAAGTTTATTAGTCGCTATACATACACACAACTAGATGTGTTCTCTGTATTTAACCCATCCTATCGTATAGGAACAGATGCACCACTCAGGGGGTAGTTAGGGGTTCAGTGTCTTAGTCAAGGACACTTTGAGACACTTTCTGCAAGGGCCGAGGATTAAACCTCCAGTCCTCCTCCTAGATAACTGCCCTATCTCCTGAGCTACTATGCTGCCCCAAATGAAGAAACTGATATCTGGCTTTGAAACAGAGACCTCATGGTCTGCAGTCATTTATTCTACCACTGAGATATACATCCACAAATAGAATGTTCATGTCATCATGATGACATGAGCATCATGTGGGTCAAAGGGAAGGTTGATTGGTCAATGCCAGAAATGGAAAGGAGCCCGGAGGATGGATCACTCTTCCTAAGTCATCCCTATCTGTGAGTGTATCCGACTTCAACAGGCCAATGTAAATGGACTTGATTTAAACAGTATATTGGCTCATCTTCATGTGGCTCTTTTCTAGCTTACTGACCACTCAAAGCGCTTTACAATGAACGCCTCCCATTTACCTGAGCATGTGGGATTAAGGTAGAACGCCTTCTTCCTGATACCCCACAGCGGGATCAAGCCTGCAACACCCAACTCGGAGACACACGCTTTACCAATGAGCCACAAATGAAAGACCCCCCATCTACTAAGTAGACTAGCGTTGATATCTGGGTGGGCTAGGAACAAGTCCCCACACACCATCCTTGGAACCGGGCCAGGATATACTGATCAATCAAGTAAACAAGGTAGTGGTAAAATGTCAGATTCATGTGAAAACGGCGCAGCTCTCTTACACTCTGACCACTGTTGGAGCGGGGAGTTGTGAGTTTCCTACGGTGACCGAACGCACCGTCATCCAACGTGCTTACATCCACACCACATGCCTCCCCGGCTCTAACTGGTGTCTTCAGCCGGGCCGTCGAGCTGAGCCCGCTGTCCGTGTGGACCCGTTTCAGGTGACAGAGTCCGAACGTTTTGGATCTGATGAAAGACTTCTTGGGCGTTTTGGGGGCATGCTTAGAATCCCTTTCGTCGTACTCTATGACATCGGACAGAACGCGGTTCAGTTCCCCTTCAATGTCATCGCGGTTGTCGTCCTCGTCGTCCTCCTCCTCCTCCTCCAAGGAGAAGTCGGAGCCGCGTCCCTCGCTGTGGCAGTCCGGCTGGGTCCGGCTCGGTGATTCTGCGGTGTCTTTGGTGAACTTTGGTATGGTCAGTGGTTTGAGGGACTGGGTGTCTCGTTTTGGAGCGCCGGCGTTTGCAGCTCTTCTGCGTCCGTTCACCTCGGTCACACACGCAGGTGCGACCTTCTTTCCTCTGCTCGTACTGCTCCCCATTGTTTGGCACGGGTGCCGTCAAACTCACAGCGCGTCAACAGGGCTGGGAAACTGAATCCGATGTGCATTCACATGTGAAGAGCGATCACTTGGGCTTTACGTGTAAAAAACAGCAACCTAACAGCCACAGCAGAATCACCGGGTCTAAAATGCCAAGGTGCAAGCTGAAGTGCAGACACGCCGCCGGTTTCCATCCAGACGCTGCGCTCCCCTGTGGTGCGTCTCAGCAGCAGCCGCGGCATTGAGATGCTCTCGCAAAAGAGTCTGGCTCATGTTCACAGAGCACATGTCCTGTTAAAACCGAACATACCCCACGGAGACTCAGAGTGGCTAGGAGGTAAAGACGGGTCTCCTGAGCTCCGCCGCGGGACGGAGAGAGGAGGAGAAGTTTCACCCGTTACATAACAGGAGTTAAGGCGAAGTACCTCGTGGAGAAAACTCCGCCTTCCTATGTACATCCAGAGTTCTACATGTGGAGAAACAAACCCTGAAGCCTCCCCCCAGGGTCGTCCATGAGACACAGCAGGCCACTCACACACACTCTCCCAACACGTGTGTTTACATTAGCACACTAGCATGCTAACAAGCGTCTGAAGCCGCACGAAAACATTACTCAGCAAAATAGATCGTAATTCAGATTGGATTTGACTGGACCTCAAGGTAAAAGCACTGCACAGTCCTAGACGGTTAAGGCCGGGGTCTGGTGACTGATAATCCAGGGAGGAAAAGGAAAGCCTCTTTATCTGGTATTCGTACATTGAAACGTACGTACATAGTGAAACGTACATATTGTACAGAGGCTTTTGGGCAGCTGAAGCGCATAGGGAGCATTTCGGTATCTTCCTCAAGGACACTTCAACACGTTTTCCGAAGGAGCCGGGAATCAAACCAGAACATGTCCAAATGACTAAACAACCCAGTCTACCCCCTGAGGCATGCCAAGGTCACGTTTAGTTGGTAAATGGAAAAAAGCCTTTGGTGCAACACTCCAAGCCGTATGAATATATGAACACATTCCAAGCCATCTGTTAGTGATGATAAGTGTGATGTAACAGCTTAAGTGCCCTGTTACTTATTTATCTATCACTATTCACAGCTTGTCACCATAAAGCTTCACCCAGAGATCCCTTACGTTAGCCACACTCCTGTCATATAGAAACAAATTATGAGTACAAAGGTGATCAATAAGTCATATGAAAGGTATTCTGACTATATGCTGCATTATGACAGCTACCATTGAGGATCATCATCATTAAAAATGACAAAGGGTGGCAATTTTGATTGATCTGTGCCGTATGTCTTTGCTAACAATGACCAGCCCATTGCCTATCTGTGTTCAGCTAATAGGTTTTATTGAGGCTAGTGAGAAGAAGGATGTGAGTGCTGTCCGCCTGTCAGGGAGGCCCCCAAAACCAACCAGCTCCAGTGGTGAGTGATTACAACTCAAGCAATGGAACACACAAGAGAGGGGGCATTCCATTCCACCAGCTTGGGCTTCCCAGAGATTCCTCGCTAAGCCTTTGTTTGGTCCACTTGCATGCACAAAAGACCCAGCAGGGGCATCTCTCTGCCAGAGCTGTCCAACGAGAACCCAAAGTCAACCCGACAGAAGACGTTGTTTGCTATCTTTCATTAAGTCCCCCTGCTCCTTCTCACTTTCTCTGTGTGTGTGTGCCCCATACAGCTGTGCAACCAGAATGACTAACTCAAGACACCTGGATGCTAGACAACTGTCATGTCATACAGCTTGAGGCAGAGAGGAAGAACATGAAACATGAAGGAAGCCTGCATGGCCACAATCCCTCCAGAGAAAACTCTTTCCTAATCCTCTGATAGGGAAAATTGCCTGCAACGCCTTGATATGCAGAATGTTGCGTGTAAATGGATCCTCTCACGCAATCATGTTTGTGTTCTCGAGCACAGACCCCTTCTCTGTTACTCCCCGTTGCGTTGGCGTGTCACTGAGGAGGCCGGCAACATCTGGAGAACAACTCAACAGGCTGCAGATGAGGACGTGCATGGCTCTGCCGCTGGGAGGAGGGAGGCTGCGGCCCAGCCCGCTACATAACTGTGGTTTAGCTGACTTCCTTCAACTTCAAGGTTGCACTCTGCCTTTTGTGCAGGAGAAAGTTAGAAGGCCGAACCTTTCTACGCCTCTATAAAACCCTAACTGGACATGCAGAGTATTCTTCACATGCTTTCTGCAACACTTTGTCATGAATGTAATGTGAATTGGATTCACCGGTGTTGTAAATAGCTGCTATTCTGCTACAAATGAACACGAGTAAAGGCTGGTCCCAGCGGAGCAGTCGTGTTTCAGAGACTTCAGACAACAGAGAACATTTGATTGCAATTACTTGGTCTTATTTGACAATGTTGATGTTGGAGGCAAGTAAACCAAGCCTCTTGACTATATTTAACAAGCCAGCTGCCCGCTGATAGGCATTCCAATAAAACTGCCAGGGCCTCTCCCACCACCAGGTACACAAACATAGTAGTCTACATTGGAGCAAGGGTTAGGATCACACATAAGCATACATGCAGTCTTGTGTTATGATGTTTGTGAGGCTCTTCTGTTGGAAAACACTCAGTCTCTGCCCATTGGAATAAACATACTCCTGGTCTTGTGTCCTGCACTAAAGTATCTCTTAACCTAAACTCCCCTTATGAAAACAGACCCCATAGAACGTGTCCTGTCTTTTTTGCAGCATCCACAATGCAAACAGAAACACTGCCGCTATGTTCTCCAGCATTAGCATAGTAATATTATAGGAGCACGTTAGAAAACCTATAGTCTTTTTATAGTAATATGACAACAATGCAGAAAAATACAATTGTAATATGTACTATTGATATTTATTTACTCTTCGTTCAGCTTTTTCTGTTTCTCAGGGGTTGCCACAGTGGATCTTGTCAATCCGGATGATGATCTGGCAAAATGTTAAATCGGATGCCCTTCCTAACACAACCACTAACTCTGTGGATGGGGCCACGGGGAGAGCGCTGGATACCATCCTGGTATTCATGGACTTGAGTCCATGCCTGCTACCTTCTGATATTTAATACTTATTTATTATCAATCAATTTCTCCTATTTTGAATTTCTATTATTTATATTAATATTTGTACTATAGTAATTTCCTCTTCACAATGTGGGGACTAATTGTGACATTAAACAGACCTTGGCTGCTGTAGCTCAGTGGTAGAGTGTGCACTTCATGTCATTTTCCTATCATCTCCTATCATTTTGTGTTGTGATAACACCTCATTTGAGTGCTTACCTAGTGAAAAAATACAGATCATGTACATAAAATATGGACTGGATTTCTTTCAGCCTCTTCCTTCACAGTCAAACAGAATGTGCCCTGAGACCTCTGTCCCTTTGCACAGATGTAATCAATTGCAGAGATGAGCGAACCAAAGACAGAGGGATATTGTAACTCTGACATGGTGACATAAGGTTGTCTGGACAACGGCAAACGCAGGCGAGAAGAGTTCAACTGTAGTAAAAAGGAACCAGTGGTAGTCCTATTTATCTTTTAGCTATCCCTCTCAATCTTTTGGATTACTGTGTGTGAATTAAGGCCTTCGCTGGGATGCTGACGCTGCAACTACGTCATGCAGATGACCTCTGGAGGAGCTTTATGGGAAAAAGATCGCAGTGCTCGTTTTGTCAACCGTGGTCACATTTATCATGATGTACCAATGTATCTCCTGGACCAAGAGTCACTTATGTCTTCTTGTCCTGGTACGAGGCATGACCCTTGTGCTGCTCCACTTTGCATCATATTCTCCACCCTGCATACTGTAAATAAGCTGTTAAGAATGTACACCAGCAGATGGCGCTAGCATTCAAGAAACTTGTACAACGTCTCACCAATCACGGAGAAGAAAGAGATGAGGGAGTTGGTTTACAAATCAACAACAGATCTTTTATGGACTAGTTCTTGCCACAATGACTTTCTTGCCAGGATCAATAGATAAAATAAGTTTCTATAAGGCTCTCCTAGGATCATGCAATTGAGGCCAAAAATGATCAAAACTGCAGAACAGCCTTTTTCTGATGTTACACAGCACCTCCATTATCAATTATGCACACGGTGAATCAATAGTCTGTTTGCCAGCATACTCACTCAATGTTTCACAAATTCCCTTATTTCTCTGTGATATTTCCCACACGTGGAGAATCATGGTGTGCAGGTCTAGCTTTTACAATACAGCCTCTGGTCACTGCTGGAGTGACCCCTTATTTTCCCTGTCAAAAGGCCGTGTAATCAACAGAAAACAATTACCACCTCGCTCGGCCTCTCACAGCACTCAATACTAGCATCTGCTCACTTCCTAATTACCTGCTAGGTAAGATGCTTCATCAGGAGAGAAACAGAGAGCAATCAATCTTTGCATTATACTCGCTTTGTTTGTCAGCTTCCCAATGCGTTGGACTGAAAGTCTTAAATCAGTACAGTGTAGTTCAGTTTGAATCCATTCTATTTGTTCCATTCTATTCCCTTCTGTTCTATTCTATTCTAGTTTAGTTACCTTTACCAATGTGCATTCTGTTTTAGACTAGAACATTGGTTATTGTCTTGGCATTTCAACTACTGGTGCCACTTCTCTTCAATTTTACCCTTAACTTGAGCTAGCCATTTCCCTCGGTACATTCGTTTGCTTTCAGGCCAGTGCTAACCTGGTTCATCCCCCAAGTGAACTCCATTTTGAATGTGTCTCCTTTGTTCAGTACAGTGTTTTTTGCCCCCCTGCTATTTGAAATGCTTCTTCTGGCACACAGTGTGTCACAATGATTAGAATGAATAGCTGTGAAGCTTAGCCCCAGCCAGGCTTGGGCTCTAATACTGGTGTGGAATGAATACACCAAGGTGAGGCCACAGCACACTCTGTTTCTACAAACACCTCTCAGGATCTCACTGGCTGGCTTCAGGATGTGTGTGCATTAGCATTACTGTGCTGCAAATGATAAGAAAAAAACCCTGAAAGATGGACACGTTAAGAGAGACCCACAGAGAGTTTGCATTTTGAAAACATTGTTCTCAGATATTCTGGGCAATAATTATGATAGGGTTGACGTTTGCATCCACTGGTCCTCCTCCTGACACTTAACCCCTCAGTAAACTCTCTAAATTGCCTTGGCAGTACAGAGTATGAACAAGGTCCCCGATGCCTCAGTTTTACCCGATCCCTGGCAGCTAAAATAGCTTTCCCTCAGTGGCTGTGTTAGAAAACGTCTTACAGAAGCAGCTATTGCAACTTACATAGATCATGGATAAGGACAGCATAGCTCAGAAGGTAGAGCAGTCATCTAGTTATTTTAATATTGATGGTTTGATCCCCAATTCCTTCAGAAAGTATGTTGACATGTCCTTGGGCAAGACGCTGAACTCCTGATAGTTTGGAAGAACAGATGGAAATTAGCCTGATGGTTAAATCTACAATATTCTTAAAAATAGTTAACACGTACCATCCTTATAAAGGAGATTCATATCATTATTATTATTATTATCAGTTCAGGGGAACTCACAATAGACATATTCTCAAAATAAATATTCTTTCAAAATAGTCATCAGTAGCAGTTTAGATGACCCCTAGATGGTGCTATTCTGTTGCCGATAGGAGGATACTGTTGTCAATATGAAGGATGGCTCCTAAACAGAATCGAAAACCCTTTATTGACAGTAATTTTTCTTATTGTTACCCTATTTTACTCTTTATCATTTTTTGTTTGTGAATTGATGACTTAATTACTGTTCACTTGGACACTCGGCAAAGAGGCAACAGCATTTTGATGCTGTCCATGGTGCTGACATGTCAGCAGCCACAGGCATTACTGAGCCAGCAGTTGCACTGCATGACTTCAATAATTAATTGACGAAGGTCAAAGGTGAAAGAGCCCCATGAGTTGATTTTTGCCTGAAAAAAATCACATCAGTTCATTAAGTATTCATCTCCTTTTCAAAGTAGCCATGCAGGTATCTATCTATCTATCCATCCATCAGTCCATATGTCCTTTTGAAGAAAGTTTTTAAAGGTCCTATGGAGCCAAATATTTTTACCAGTGAATCTGGAATAACGGCAACACAGGTTTGACATTTTTCTGAGAAAATTTCATCCTTGTATGTTAATAAAACAAAAAACTAAATTCAATGAATCTGATGTGCATAAAATAATTAGAGCTCATACAAAAGAGCAAAACATAGAGGTGCACATCCATACAGGAGAATTTGGGCCTCAGTATGCCTGGTATGTGGGGTGGAGGGTCGGTAGTCTGCTATTGAAAAAGGGTGATGTATGTGTCTTCCTCTCCCTGTATTATATAATAGGATTGTGAATAGCTGGCATCATTATCTGCCTGGGCCTCGTCTCTGCCAGTCTAAAAATACAGTTTAGGACTTCAACAGTATGTGGCATTTATATAACTTAGGAGAAGAGTAGAGGGGTCGGATCACAAGCTGTTTCCAAGACAGTCCAGAGTCGATGTGACAGACGGGTTAAATAAGGAGAAAAGACACTGTGCAGTTAAAAAGAAAGAAGCTGTGGTGGGAAGTTGTGATGGAGGAAGGTGAGGGACAGTCAAAAAGAGCGAGGGGGGGGTTGATATTATTCCTATCTATTCCTATGGCCATCCACATATCTGGCACCTTAGTGATGTCTATCTACAAAAGACACTTCACTGGTCTGGAGCTGACTCTGTCAAATAGTGGCTTATGTCCTATGACTAATACTACTGCTCTGCTCCTCAGACACCTTTCTACAACATCATGTTGAAACCCTTAAAGTTATGAGAAAAGTAATTGTATGTAAAAGAATGAAGTTTAATGAGCTCGATGGAGGGAGGTCTGATATACTGAATGCTGGCCATTGTTTAAGTCAGCAAAATCTCTGTCCAATTACAATGGAGTTAGGAATTTTAGTGAGTCTCCCAGGTTCCTCGGTCTCAAAAACATGGCCCCTTTCCATGGTCCTTTCTTATGAACTGCCTTGTGTTGTAACAAAAGTGTGCATGAAAAAACTGAGTACCATCAATTCACACACACCACGGACAGAAAAACTTAAACAAGATGATTGTTAATGTTGTGCATGTAAGATCACCGAGACCACACACACTTATACTTACATGTAAGCAGTGGCACTGACTTGTACTGCAATTCCCTTATTAGTCTACATTCTCAGCATCAGAGCAGCACTATTGGAGAATGTTTACTTTGCTGACATGTATTTAAAATCAATTGCTAGATATCATCGCAGTTGTGTGACCTTTATTTTCTACATCTTATATTATCAACTGCTATTGGCAACAGGCATGGGCGCAACACTGGGATGGCATCGAGTGTTTTACCTGTGCCCCCATCCATAGGGTTAGTGGTTGTGTCAGGGAAGGCATCCGATGTCAAATTTTGTCAAATCACCATGCGGCTTGACAAGACCACACCAGATCGGTTGAGGCAATCTCACATGGTGCCAGTGGAAACTATATCATCTACTGTGGTGATCCCTGAAAAACAGTAAATGGGCCAAAAAGAAGAAAATATTATCTACTGCTATTGCAAATGACTCGTATGTTACTATTTACATTTGTCACAAAAAAAGAGGTGAATCGGTTCAACTGGAACTTAGAAGTTTATAAAGAAACGTTTTGTCACTCAAACAGATGACACCCTCAGTCTGAACAGTCTGCACGCAGTGCCCCACTTATAAGTGTGGGGGGGGGTGCTTGAAGTCTACTAAGTTCCAGTTGAACCGATTCACTTCTTTTTTGGGATTCCCTTACCTGGATTATTGACCATGCATCAAGACAAATTTGCATTGGTATTTGTGCTTTTGTTTATGTTTGAGTGTATGTGTGTCCTCCTAAAACTGAAGTGTAATCTCACAAACTACACATGTATGAACCTTTTTGTGCATGATTGAATGCTGCCCATGTGAACACCAATAGTCCCTAGTGATTAAGTCTTACATAATGACCTTATGATATATCATCTGTGTCAGCATAAAGACTCTATCTACCTCTTAAACCAAAGTCATTAAGAAGTCCTTCGAATGACAACTTGGCAAGCAATGCTGATAGGCCCCTGACGATCAGAATGTAAGTCCGATGAACACTTCATGATTAACTGGATCTGACTGGAGGTCAGCGGAGACCTGTCAGTGCTATCTGAGATAATGACTCTACCCAAAGTCCAGTGTTGCAGCTCTTGAGATTAGTCTGAGTGAGCCAACCCAGAAGCCTTAACTCATTTCTAATCAAACGCGGCCTTAAGTTAGTTTCACACTTATGGTTTGAAATCTGCCAAAACCTGGGTGAGCCTAAATCAAATAACTTCTCACTCTCAACAGGGGGGGTCACGAAATCTCACAATTCATTCTTCCAATGCTCACTGAGCATGACATGAGCTCTGACGGAGGATTTTTTTCTTTACCACTGTGTATGAAACTCAAAAGCATTATCACAACAGTTTTGAATAGAAAGTACACTTTGCCACTGTACCTTGGGGTATCAGTTCTGAATAACTCCGACCGTTACAGTGCTGGTCTTGTACGCAGTCTCATCTTGTTTTGCATGCAGCTGAGGACGTCTCGGTTATGACTCTGCCACAGCCTGATGTAGTGATGCCACAGTGAGCACCCAAACCTAATGGGTGTTGCTAACTAGTGAAGCAGAAGGGTGTGATTTGTGTGGAATAGAGTTACCCGTATTTGACAAATTACACCTGGTAAGCAAGTCTGAAACACGTTAGCTCAGTGTTTGTAAGATTTATGAGCGCGTCTGCATCCACATCTAATTCAGTCGGATCCGCCACACGCGGCAGAAAGTCCGTGATTGGGGAAAAAAAGAGATTTGCTCAACAGTTTTTGTGAGGGCGTATGCACTTCCCCTCAGATTCAAAAGGAGGTTGTAAAAGTTAACAACCCCAGCATACGATAGGAATGAGGTAAACAAACTTTGACATATGGCAGGTTATGCTGATCAAAGTCTTAGAAGATGGGGTTCGGGTGAGAAAGAGGGGAGATGAGATCTCCGTAGGTTTTCCCCCCTTCATGACATTATCTTTCCCAAAATTGTCAAAGCAAGTTTATGTCAGGTAAATAATGTTTCTGGAAATATATCCTTATATTTTTCTTTCCATTTGATGACATTTGGATGGTTTAAAGAGAGAAAGTTAATATAAAAGTGTATACTTCCTACTCCTTTTTTGAACAGGCTAAACTATCATTTGTTTATCTGTTTGTCTTTCTGTTGTTGAATTTTTTTTCTATCCTCTATCCTGTGTGTATGTATGTATGTGTATGTATATGTATGCTTACATGTATAGATGTATATATGATAATTTAACAGATATATTTGTGTTTCTATACTTGTTCAAAAATGTAAAAAATCTTTCATTCAAAAAAAAGGTTGCAGAAAGGTTGCATTTCTTCTTCTTCTCATATTCTCTCAGATGTGGAGAGTACGTGAGACCAGGTCTTTCTCTCCAAACAGGGAACCCGGTATAATTTCTCCCACTCATGTGAAGTGATTCGGTGCTTTGGCTGTCTGAGCAGTGAGCTCCATGGTCCCGCTCCTCTGTCTGTGCTATCACAGCTCAATGGACAGGGCTGAATAATTCAGCCTCCCAGCAGTACCCCTCTCTTTGCAGGCCAGGTTTACAACAGGGGTTCACAGGGTGGGGAGGGGGTTGAGTATTCAGCCAAAACAACTATCTGAGTATAACTGTCTTCTTAAGGCTGCTCATGGAGACTTGCTCCTCTAATGGAGAAGAAGAAAGTTTAGTTGACTGAGATTGTAGACATTCCGTTTCATGCTGACTGACTGACAACTGAAGGAAACAAGTGTGGATCGTGCTGCATGGCTTTTTAAAACGGACTTCTTATGTTTATCATATATGGAAATAATCTAAAAAACAGAAACAAGTGATTTGAATATAATCTACACATTAGATATTTTTTAAAGAATATTTAAGCTTTACAATGTTTACAATGATGTAACGGGGACAAGCATTACAGAAAACGAATAATATTGTCAAATAACAGCAATACAGAGTGATTAAATGTGATGGGGGTATAAGTTTAAATTAAATATTGTTTTTACAAACACACAAGAGTCTTTCTCATTTTGATATTTCTACAATATTTCTACAGTATTTCAATACTTCCAAATATATTTCAATAATGGCTCAAAATTGCATTGGCATTTATTTATTTTTAATTAGGGGGAAGTACTGGATGTATTCTGTAATCAATGAATAGGCAAGTTCATGTAAAAAAGTTGTTTGTTTCCCCTATTAGGCCTTTGATGGGAATGCTCAACACTGAGCAAATAAACATTAATGCTTTACCATACAGATATTCCTTCAATCAGCCCGTAGCCCATCTGGCTTTAGGATGAGATGATTTAACTGAAACCTGTTGGATTCCTCCCATCACACCATTACGTGAAGGCAATTCGTAGAAGTGATTTCTGGATGGACAGAAATGTCCAAGAAAAAAAAGAGAAGCTAAGCAAGTAATACATTTGAACATGGACAAAACCATTTCAATAAATGTTACTACGTCTCAAGTTTTGGAGAGATGAGCCATGCAATACTGTGCTAACCATTCTATTCCAACCTCTATTTGTACGTTGAAATCTTATCTTTCTTGATGAGACCTGTTTTAAGTGTCACGATTAGTCCCCATGTTGTGGGGAGTGGACACAGACTTTAATGGAGCTTGTGGGTCGAATAAGGATAAAAATTATATTAATGTAGTGGGATCATTGCTTCTTGGGTGTAGATCTCATTTAGGTTAAGTGTTGCAGAAGTATGTCTGTAGCTATTTTGACATGAGATTGATTACTAGTATTAAGACAGTCGTCATCATCATCATTATTTATCACTATTATTATTATTATCATTATTAAAGTGTATTTCTGCAGGGAAGAAAATAAGAGGTCTGACCTTAATCTAGACCAGTGGTATCAATCATGATTCTCATATGTGGGTTTTCATAACAGCTACTACTAGAACCATGTACTACTCCAAGCCCTCCAATTAGTCCCCTACGCTCTGGTTGAAGGTTTGTCATTAAGGGGAATCACTTTGATCGGAAGGAATGAAAACCTTTACATATACAGCCCTCCATGGCATATGACTGAAAACCTGTGTGTGTGTGTTTAGTGGGTGGTTGGATGATTGGGGG
>OMLC01009465.1:4353-16289 GCA_900302585.1 Regalecus glesne | reverse complement strand
CTCCCCCCCCCTCTCTCTTTCCCCCCCCTCCCCCCCCTCTCTCTCTCCCTCTCTCTCTCTCTCTCTCTCCCTCTCCCTCCCCCCCTCTCTCTCTCTCTCTCTCTCTCTCTCTCTCTCTCTCTCTCTCTCTCTCTCATCTTCCAGATAAGGACATCAGCACAGAGGGCTTTAGCCTGGAGAGCTGCAGGAGCATGATTGCTCTCATGGATGTATCCTTTGTATCGAGTGCATCGGGCTGGCTGCGTTGTCTGTAGGGCACACAGCCTGTCCAGACCCATGGCAGGGTCAATGACGGACACTAACAAACAGAGGCCTCTTCTGCATGCCCTAGACGTTGTTATCAACCCCACTCATTGTTCAAGTAAAGTGTCTCCTTAGTGTGTTACAGATTCATTTTTACCTACATTCATGGTACCTTTCAACCTGTGATCTTCAGACCCCTTGGAGTGTGTGTCCACTACAGGCATTTCAGCCCTCCTGCCTCCGAGTCTTTTGACAAAAGCCTCACTAGTCATTGAGATTTGGTTTATAAACTCGAGAGAGATCATCTTTTCAATGTGATCAGCCGCAGCCTCTACACATTGTGTCGGAGACATTTGGTAGAAGAACAAACACAATTTCAGTTGATTAATGCCATCAGTAACAG
Organism: Regalecus glesne; assembly: GCA_900302585.1. Taxonomy (NCBI): domain Eukaryota; kingdom Metazoa; phylum Chordata; class Actinopteri; order Lampriformes; family Regalecidae; genus Regalecus; species Regalecus glesne. The sequence continues at coordinate 15,643 of OMLC01009465.1, read as the reverse complement.
AGTTCTGTGGGTAGACTGGTTGAATCGCTGCATTTCCCCACATGGACATGAACTTTCTACGTACCCGGTTCTTAACCCTCTGTGCAGATGGACGGGACAGGCAGACTTAATCTGCAGGAATTCCGGCATCTGTGGAACAAGATCAAACAATGGCAGGTGTGAATGACGGAGCGGATCCCTCTCTTTTGTGTGCCACTGTGGGGACGGGCAGTTCTCATAGCCTGTAGGGCTGCCATTTATTCTGATAGATGGAAGGCAGAGGGAAAGAGAGACTATGGGAGATGCAGGAGAGCTTTGCTGAATTGGTTTTGGGCCCCGACCGGCTGTGTGAATTGAGACATGACTGTGTGACTACCCCTGATCGGTCTGAGTTCCGTGTTGAGGTAATGTATCGACCTGAGGGATCAGAATTAGAACCTATCTGACAAGAATGTCTCCATTTACAAGTGACTTGAGCTCCTCATAAACCAGCTGAGGCGATGGCCGGACGTGAGGTGAAATGTGGTCGGGTTTTTTTTCTCAGTATTAAGTGAAATATCTAAAAGTATCTGAAGTCTCGACTCAAGGGAGTGAAGGCATATTGGAAATACTGAATAATCACTTCCTAGAGAACCCTGGTCGCCGTGGTGGCTTACTTGATATGAGATGACGAAGAAGTCACTCCCCTGCAAACCGGAAAACTTGATGAGGCTCTACTGAAGGCTTTAGTTGAGTGATGGACATCAGCAGAATCATTCATTCTCTTTTCCAGGGAATCTTCAAGCACTACAACTCCGACCAGTCGGGCAGCATCAACAGCTACGAGATGAGGAACGCGGTGAATGATGCAGGTAATGTCGGCTGCAGGAAAAGCACACGGCTCTTAGTTAGTTAGTTAGTTAGCAAATAAGTCGAAACCACAAGTTATTCTTCCTTCCTATGACTCCTTTAACGGAAAATAAAAGCCCTCGTTTTGTTTTGTTTTTCTTTAGCGGGGTTTAAACTGTAAACGGACCCTCTTAGAAATAACGTCCTCTTTCAATACTTAACCAGATTAATACCCTCCAATATCCGTTTAAAGTTTCCAGAATTCGCTCCGGTTTCACTGCTAATGCTCAACACGTCGGAGCCGAGCTCTTAAGGCCCCTGGATGTCTGTAGGACTCATTTCCATACTGTGTTGGTGACTTTTCAGCCTGAACTCATGTGATTGTCCTTGTCACTGTACAGTCACTTGTCTTGTGTCCCGCCCAGGCTTCCGTCTCAACAACCAGCTATATGACATCATCACTATGCGCTACGCCAACGAGAACATGAACATCGACTTTGACAGCTTCATCAGCTGTCTGGTGCGCCTTGAGGCCATGTTTAGTAAGTCTGCGTCATCCATATCTAGATCTGAATGGGAGCAGGGGGCAGAACATGGAATGAATGGGGCTCAGCAGCTTCTGGAGCTTAACGGGGTTCAAGATAATAGTCCGGCAATGACCGAACACTTGAACTGTAGATGGATCAGACCTCTCACAGTATTCTGCTGTCAAATGTCGTTACAGGGGCATTCCAGGCCTTCGATCAAGATGGAGATGGCACCATCAGACTCAGTGTGCTGGAGGTAAGAGGCCGGACTGTTTCGTGGGAGCTGTTGATCACAGTTTGATCCCCAACAGGGGATGTGCCGCAAGGCGTCGACCCCCGTTGGGTAGGCTGTACGTTTGATTGACGTGCGTTTGAAGTCAAATCAAATATATTTGTATAGCCCGTTATCACTAATTAACGATGTGCCTCAGTGGACTTTACATTTACTCAGCCTCCTGTCCTCAGACCCTCACATTAGATAAGGAACGACTCCCTTAAAAACCTTTAACAGGGAGGAATAATACATACAATTGTTTCTACAACTTGGTTTTGATTTTTTTTTCTTTTTTGGCATCAAGAATATATCAATTATGATGTCGTTTGAATTATTAGCTTCATTTTGGAGATTTTGGCCATTGGAAGAACGCTGGACGCCGCTAAACAAAGGCATCTTACAGGGCATCTGAACATAGCATTTAACTTGTGCATTTGTTTCCACTTCCAAATATGTGGTTTAGATAACTGGGTTGAATTGGACTTGTTGAAACATGGGGGATGCACATGTTTAATGGCCTTGAGACGCTGATGTCAAGATGAGTCCGCTGGTGGGCCCGTATCCAGCTCATCCATGAAGCCAAATGAGTAAAATGATGTCATAAAAGAGATGCATGGTGGTAAAACCTCTGAAAATTAAAACTTGGTATAAAAAAATCCCCGGAATTATCCTTTAAACTCTTCTTTAGAAGGAAGTCAGTGGAGCATTAAGGGAAGCTGCTCAGTAGTTCAGACCAGACTGGCTCGGTACTGATGCTGGTTTTGCTTTTTTAACCCTGGCTTGGCTCCATCCCAGTCTCCCACCCTGCTCACTAAATTGGCTGGACTCCCATCATTTTGTTTCACGTTAAGATGGCTTATGAAGGAATTTCCAGTTAACACAGTCCATGGACCAAATGCTGGGGTCTGCTATCACCACGTCTTCACCTGGTGGCATCGCAAAGCAAGTCGCTTCAATATAGTTCATCAAGATCAAGGTTCGCTTGATGGGAACAAGAGTTGAATTCGAGAAGCCTGACAGGTTGGGCAGAGGAAAGCTGTCGACCCTGTCATGAGCTAGACTTATATACGTGGCCATGTCTCTCTCTTCTCTTGTATCCACAGTGGCTCCAGCTAACCATGTACGCCTAGAGAGGGCCCGTCCTCTCCCAGGTGAGCTCCACTCCACACGAGGACCAGAATCACCGGCCTTTACCTCATCATTCCCCGTGGCTGACACACCGTTCAGACTCATCCACTTCAACTTTGACCCCCAACCTCAACCCCACCTCGTTCATTTGCGAGGAGTGGCCTTGTGCTTTACCTCTGTTTATCAAAACCCCTTCTTTCCATCTTCACCATATACTTTGTGTTCTCTACTTTTTCTCAGTTCCCTCTATTCAGGTCTCAGAGCTCTCAGCATCTCCTTTCCTGCCCGTGTCCTCCTTGTATCGCTGAAAAACAGTTTCTTTGAAATCACCAGCCGGGATTTTTTTAAATTATTATCACTTTTAATCCCAACCCTTTTCATTAAACATGTACCGTACTTTTCTCAGGCATCAAACACACAAACAACCTCCGTTTCAGTCAGGATACCTCACAGACACGCACACTCTGACTAATACCTTCCCGGTACAGTGGCTTTTTACCTCGCTCTTCCAGCTTCGACCGAGCTTATCACTTCTATTTCTGGTATTGATGACACTAAAACTGAACTGCCCCCCCCCCTGTATCAGCCAAGTAAACCGGGCTCTCAGGCGGACAATGGATAAGCTTGTCAGTTGTGGGATGGGATCTCTCGAGCAGTAACCTACTGACGCCCCACTCCCACAACCCCCTTGATTTATCCACCTCATGAAACACAAACCAACCCTCAATGGCGAACATGCCCTCTTCCCTCGCTGGTCCGACCGACAGGGTTCAATTCGTTGGACCTTTTTTTTGTTTTTTAAGGTGAACTGTTGGATTATGGGAAGAGATCACACTCAGGCCTTCCATTTTCAACTTTGCATCAGCCAATGGGAAGAAGCCCCCCCCACATATACATACACACACACACACACACACGATGACCCTCTACATCTGTACAGTCTGCTAGTCTTTCAGCTTTGCATGTGGACGGATGAGATTTGAGGACCTACAGAGAAAAATAAAACGACTTTGCAGAGCCCACGAAGGCTCCGCGCAGCAGTTAGAACACTCTAGGTTCTACAAAATGATGGAGTTGTGAATATGGCTAACGGGTTGGACTTAAGCTTATTTTGTGGTTTTTCTATTGAAGCTTTGGTCACTGAGTGTAATGCATTTTTAACCATTTAAACCAAATAAATAATCCTGTAGTTAATGGTTTCGGTTGATTTTTTTTAACCACTGGTTTTGGATGGTCAGACATCTGATGTTTGTGGCATCCAGAACAGACAGTACTGACTGGTGGTGACATGATAATACGCTAAGAGACACTCACATACAAGACAACAGAGGCAGAACTGTTTTGATGATGTTGCAATTTTTTTTATTTGATTGAACAGTTATAAGAATGCATTTTCTTAAAAAAATTATTACAAGTTCCCAACTTTGGTAATAAAAAAAGAAAAAACTCAGGAAGGCCAGGTACGAGGTATGATTGTATGCTTACCTTAGAATGCCACAACACCGCATGTACAAGAGGGCATGGGTTTAGATTTCAAACTGATTAAAAGTCGACGCAAAAGAAGTGTTTTATATGTAACGGAGCATTAAAAACATGGCATGGGAGATGAAACTTTATTCTGTCCCTTCGAGCTCTTCCCTTTTAATCACCTCCTGTAAACACCCTGCACCTCACAAACGCCTCCTTGCAAAAACACAACCTTTACTGCAGGAGGGGAGAAAAACAACAAAATACCCCTGTGCATTCAACACGGGGCTCCAAAAACACAAATGCATCTCCACTAAGGAAATGTTAACAGTATAAAAACAATAGTTCACACTCATTCTTTAGGAAAAAACAAAACCCCGAGCTTTCATGTCCACATTGAGTAGAGATGCACTCTCACTCACAATGTCTTGATGCATGCTCAGTAATCCAGGTAGGGAAATCACAAAAAGAGGTGAATCTGTTCGACTGGATCAGAAGTTTATTGAGAAACTTTTCGTCACCCACCAGGTGACTTATTCAGTCTGAAGAAGAAATCTGAAGAAGTCACCTGGTGGGTGACGAAACGTTTCTCAATAAACTTCTGATCCAGTTGAACAGATTCACCTCTTTTTGGGACTCTCACTCACACATAATCGTTTGTCCACACGGGAACGGACATGCCACCATGTCTTGGTGCTCTGTCACGGCAAACAAAAATCCTCAAATGGAAAATTCCAAAGTCACACCACACTGCACCAAAGTTTCTCAACACCCTAATATCAATGAGCAACACCCAAAGAAAAAAAGCCCAAATTGCTAAAAATTTGCTACCTGGGGATTATTGTTCAAAAATTTCCAGGGGCTGCAGTAGCTCAGTGGTAGAGCCCATGAGTCAGAAAATGACAACCCAGGCATCGTGGGTTCGATCCCACAGCAGGTTGTCAGGAACGACATCCGGCCATAATCCCCTACACTCTGTAGGTCCGTGTCCAACCCCTAAAACGTGGGCACTAATTGACACGTTAAACAAACCTTTATTCCAAAACAAAACAAAAATAAACATCTAATTTCAAAGACAACTCTTGAAATGCCAAGTTACTAAAATTGTATCATGGCCAAAAATGATCATCAAATCTCCAAAAGGTTCCAATCACTCCTTCAAATGACTTTAACGTTTCAAACTCATCTAAACTTAAGGTTACAATGAGTGAATAATGGCAAGCTAATCTTCAAACTTAAAGAAAAGAAAATCACTGGGCTGCTCAACAAGACACATCACAGCTACACTTATGAGTCAAGCCAATTTTATTTGTACAGCCAATTATTACATATTTGCTTCCAGTGAGCTTTACGGTAACACAACGTCCTGTCCTTAGACCCTCACAACAGATAAGGAACAACTCCCTAATAAACCCCTTTAACAGGGAGAAAAATCAGGAAGAAACCTCAGGGAGAACGACAGAGGAGGGATCTCTCTCCCAAGATGGACAGACGTGCAATGGATGTTATGTATCCAGAATAAGACACATCTTGACCCATGCCATTGTGTTTTTTTTTAATGGGGGCAATATTGCTTTTGTGGCTATTTCAGCAGAAAGCATGAACAATCCCTCAAATACCGACAACACCGGAGTTTCTTCATTCAAAATTAAAAGGATAGAAATGAACAGTCCTGTGTTTCTTTGTCATTTTTTTTTTTGGTCAGTGTGAAGAGAGGAACTGCAGTGGTCAAAAAGAAAACAAGAGAGGAAGGTGTGTAAGAATGTTAAATAAAAAAAGACAATGTCAGCACAACCTTCCTTTCATTACTAGTGACATGGTTGGATTCCAACAGCCGAAAAATAACGGATGGAGTCAAACTGACACCACTCTTCAGTTGCTCTGCAGGAGCTCTGCAAAGTGGGTCTCAGGAACTCCCCCCCAATATGGGGAGGGGTAAAGGGAAGGTAGGGGAGGAGTAACTTGGAAGAGGCTACCTTTCCTCAAGGCTCTGATGCGGCCTCTTCCTCCGCGTGTTTCTGCATGTGCATGGGCACCCCCTGCAAAACAGGGAAAGAGAACATTCAGCGCCCGGGCATACTACAGGGTACTCAAAGGTTTAAATAACAGCATACGATGCAGCTGTCTTAATTCATAACAAGCAGACTTCAAGCTTGTGGTAAATTGCAACACTTGGGCTTGTGAATGAGCAGTTTTAGATTCAAATCGACCACCAGTCGAAGTCATTAAATGCTTATTCGTGAGTGTGGATCTGGCTGACTGCACGCTCACATTCTCTAGTGTGTTTAGTGTTGATATCAGCTGGTGTAGTGTTTGGCTAGAGGGAAAACTGGAATTCTCTGTGTGATTAAACTCGGGTAAATTCAAACATAGAGACTCCGTTTAGAACGTGAAATAGAGGAGAGAATGAGACATTTAGCTGATTGGGGGTCAGTGACAACCAGATAAAGCCTGAACATATCAGGCCTTTCCTTTCCCCCATCATACTGGGACAAGCTGTAATCTAGCATAATGGAGGAGACAGCTCCTACCTGCTTTGAGCAGTTGCGGAAGGAGAAAAACTCGTCACAGTTTCTCCACCGGCACTTGAGAGTCTGGAGATTGGGGTTGGTGTGGTTATTGAGCAGATGTTGCTGCAGATGCTCCATCACCCCGAATTTCAGTGAACAACCATGCCACTGTCAATATAAGATTTTTTTTAAAAATCATTCATAAATTGTGTTTTCATGAATAGTTTTCAAAATGACCACAGTGAATATAGAGAAAAGTCCCCTATGTTTTGGGGGATGGACACAGATTTTGATGGAGCTTGGGGGGAAAAAGGCTGGATGCCCTCTTCAATGCCTCGTGGATGTGAACCTGCGGCCTCTGATTCATCAGTTCCTGAAGCTCACACTCCACCAATGAGCTACCGCAGCCCTGCGTTAGAATTATTTACTTATTCTCTTTGGGAGCTACGTAGCTCAGTGATGAGGCACACACTTCAGGAACTGATAGAGCCAGTGGGTTCAAACTCACCGCAGGGCATCGGGAAGGGCATCTGGCCCTAATCCTCCAAACTTCATCTATGTAGATATCCACCCCCTTAATGTAAGGACTAATCTTGAGACATAAAACGGACCTCTCCCTCACATGTAAAAAGACTTAACACCAATAAAAATCAAATCACTTTAACAAACTAGGAATGTGACTAGTTCTTAACACAAGGAACTTGACTTAATTGTATTGATGAGCCCAGAGCGTGTAGTTAAATTTGCATATAGCTGGATATGAAACAAGTCAAGACACAGACACAAACTTAATGATAAACTAGCAGTGGAAGGTCAAAGGTCGGTTGAAAAGGAATGCCTAAAGGAGTGCCGCAGTAAGAATAGACTATGTGTTGTATATTAGGTCAGACTGTGTTCGAAACCAAATAAATGGGTCTTGAATGTGTGCTAGAGTATTAGATTTTCCAATAGCAAGCAGAGAAACTGAAAGACATTTGCCTGGCCTGCTCTTGACTTCTTTACCATCTAGCCTACACTTGAACCGTGTAAATCTGAGCTCGTGCTGAAGGATAAGACTGGATCTGTGACCAATATATATTTGCTGCTTAGTCAGTGTGTCCCTGGCCCTTTATCTTACCCAGCAACGATAGTTCTGCATCAGGTTCAGCTTGACTGCTTGCACGCTGCCATCATAACATCCCGTGTAGATCTTAAACACAAAAGTACACAGGGAACACGATTCAGCACCTGGTTTATACATTCCTAATTTCGACACATTGCACGTGCTCACTGGTGCGAACGGGTGCGGGCAAAACACGCCGTCCCTGCAGTGTTCACACTTAAGAGCTAAGAAGACATTCATTTCTCTGAGGTTTAAAGTATCATTGGGGAATGAGGGCCTTCGTTTGCCGTTTACTTTTCATACAGTGATGTGCACATGTTGTCTGCATATGGGTGTAGCAAGATGTCTCACCATGCTCTTGTGGATAGCCATACACATCACCATGTCCTTGTGTCCACTATAGACCTGCAGCTGTTCATGAGACTGTGGAGGGTTAAGATTAAAATCAACATTCGTGCACCATATCCAAGCAAAACCCATTTCAAGTTCTAAACTCCTCTTCAAACCCAAACCAAGTGCTAAGCAACCAACATATGTTGTCCAATATGAAGTCAGCAACATCACTATTGAACATTAACAACTCTGTGTGCATCATAAAGCAGGTCAAAGATTTGTGCTATTTCAACGTGGCCCGTTTCAGATTCAAATTGTCCACTATGCCAAATGTTGAAACAACCGGACATTATTGTATAGCCTCTGGGAAAGGGTGATATGATAGTTATGTATAAGTATAGCTGTATTAGCATTTCTATTATTGTTGAATTACTGTGAAAGGATCAGCAGATGAAAGGAACAGACCTGTAGCTCATAGACACGGACCAGTTTGTCAAGACAGGCAGTGACCATCACCTTCCCCATGACAGCCACCACAGTGACGGCATGGCTGTGGCTCTTGTAGACCCGCACAAGCTCCCCTGTCTGCACATTAGTTTGAGGATGGAAGACATTTCTTTTGAGATAAACAAGGTTATTCAAATTGGAAAAAAAAACCCTCCTATGTCACACTTGGTGTGGCCCAATGCTTTGACTCTTGTCTGCTACTTGAGAGACATCTGACGTCTTGAAATGTTAACCTGAATCTAATGCAGGGTCAGAGTGTCAGCTCCTTTAACAAACCTGAGGAAGGTATTGGATTAGAGGGTTGGATGACTCACATGGATGTTGTGTGTGTGGATGGACTGATCACTGGAGCCGCTGAATACCAGATCATTCACCACCTGAGGACAGACAAAAGTGACAATAAAGGGACGAGCTCAAGTCTCACCGTTTACGTGGCACTCCTTGAAATAAATACTTGAAGGAGAAAAATGTGACATTTTTAAGTTAGTTTTTAAAAAATGATTTCAGACTATTAGCAAAAAGGCAAAATGTGATGAACAAAATGATTAAAACATCATACTGATGTGAATGGTAACCTGCAATAAGTAGGACTAACAAAAGGAATGGAATTGAAGACTCGGATGGAGACATGGTAGAAGGTGAAATAAGAGGTTCACTAGTAGGAAACAGGGGTATCACACATGCAGAGACCCTGGTTCTGACATGGTGACTTGGTACAAATGTGGAACACTGACAGTCAGCAAACAAGGTTAACCCCCACACTTAAATGCCTTGATTGAATAGTCACCAATAACTTCAGAGCAAATGGATTATAGAGGAAATCTGGACAGGACTCCAGATGGGGATGGTGCCGACTAGGACAAGACATACGTCATAGAAATAAGGGCTGCAGTGGGTGAAGCCAGTAGGGGCTATGACACTATCATCGTTATTTCCTTCCCAATTTGGCCCATCACGTGGCTCCACATTGGTCATATTTTACTTATATGACCCAGAGACAAACATGGTCTTTCAGTATTTGGTGGCATAAGATATGGTACTGAGTAGGTACTAGGATAAGCCTGATGAACATTTCATCAAGTAGAACTCACAAGCTCTGCTAATATAATTTTTCCACCATTTTGGGATTGCTGAAAACCCTCAAATGGCATCTTCTCTTAAAAAGTAAGTTGAAATGATGTGGTGGGGTACATGTCTTCACTGAGTCAGACCAGGCCCACCTTCATGCAGAGAACCGTCTTGGTGTGTCCCTCTAGGGTGCGCAGCAGGGAACCATTCTTGGCGTCCCTAACGCTGATGGTGCTGTCAAAGGAGCCCACCAGCAGGATCTTCCTGGCCCCTTCCTGTGCCGAAGCCAGGCAGCTCACCGCCCGTGGCCAGTGGCACTCAAACACATCCAACTGCTTGTTTGTCTGCAGGACCCAGGCATTAATAAACATGGATTCAAGCCTCTGGTTACAAAACATCATTGCTCCTGCCCTAAACAGTTTGGCTGAACAACTTTCTTGAATGTGTGATAATCAATAGATACATACTGGACAGTAGAGAAATAATAGCCAAGGACTACTCTATTGTGCATATTTTCTAATATTTGTCTTTGTTTTCTTATGTATTTTGCACTCGATAATGAGATGTTAGTATCGCCAAAACCGTTAAACTCCTTGGCCAATCGATGATCGATATCCAAATACTGGAGTATTCTTCAGAGGGTGATGCATTACATTCATACACATCTCTGCTGGTGAAACTGCACTTTTCTCACCTTGAGGTTGAAGGTAACCACGGTGCCATTTGCAAGACCAGCATAGAGCATCCTCCAGCGGCTGTGGAGACAGAGGACCCGGTCTGGTAGACAGAACTGCTGTTCGAACTCCAATGTCTGTGTCACGGTAGAACAACGTTCAAGACGATTAAAGTCTGAAGGAGAACTGAATCCAGGACGGCTGAAGGCACTTTTCAGAATTTGGTGCATTTTTCAGGTCTCACCTTGAGGCTGTAACACCGTATGGTCTGGTCACTGGAGCCAGAGTAGAGACGGTGCTGGAGGCCTGGCATGGCTGACACCACCAAGCAGTTCACCTTGGAGCTGTGGCCCTCAAACAGAGCCACGCATTTATGACTCTGAAAGGCACAGGGGTGGAGATAAGAGCAAAGGTAAGATATAAGATACAACAACAACAACAACAACAAACAGGATTTGTATTCCGGCCGTTTTCCCCGCTAGCGGGGGTTGACCGGTCCATGGATTCGTCTCCTCCAAGTCTCTCTATCGCTTGCCATCCCCTTCTCCAACCCCATCACCCTCATGTCATTCTCAACCACATCCTTCCATCGCCTCGCTGGTCGTCCCCTCCCTCGCGTCCCTGCCACTTCCATTGTTAAGACTCTACCCACTTCTGTATCCTCACCTCTTCTCAACACATGCCCAAACCACCTCAAACGCTGTCTCCTTAACCACTCTTCTATCGACTCTACACCCACCCTTTCTGCAACCTCCGAGCTACTAATCCTGTCCCTCAATGTAACTCCACACATCATCCTCAGCATCTTCCTCTCTGTCGAAACCAGTTTATTCAATTCTTTCACACCCACACTCCAATTTTTTCCGCCCCATCTCCCAGAACACTTCTGACAC
>OMLC01009462.1:3102-15977 GCA_900302585.1 Regalecus glesne | reverse complement strand
TGTGTCTTTCAGATTCAAAATCCCCAGAGGAAGTTCCTGAGACAGGAAATGGTCATGGAGGCGGTAGGAACTATTTTCTCATTTTATAGCCTTTTGAGACTTAACTAAGAATAAGCACCATTGAAAATGTTTTATATTTTTAGAACCCCACAAAAAAATTAGAAATCAATATTGCAACCAATTAGTAATAAATTTACCTGACTTTTAGGGAATGTGCATCTGTATTTGGGAAACTAACTTTGTCATGTGAGTTTAGGAGGACAAAAGATAAACTAGGAGAACTTGGGTCAGGAAGAGCTCCTATAATACTATGTACAATTAAGGAGCTAAAAGTAAACTACTGTAAATTAATACTTTGGTCTGGCCCTGCCTTATGTGTATTATTTTGTAATCATTCAGTTAATTCTTTATTGGATAAGTGTCGGTAGTGTATCTCTCTAATCTCTCTTTCTCCCTCACTTCCTCTTACCTTCTGTCTGTAGAAAACAGTAGGGGGGAAGAAGGACCGTTCTCTCTTCCTCTTCAGTGATCTGCTCATCTGCACCACGCTCAAGAGGAAGTCCAGCTCCTTGAGACGCAGCTCCATGAGCCTGTATGCAACCCCCCCATACACACACACACACATGCTTGTGAAGCCATATACAATATCACATATGGTAATCACAAAAAGAGGTGAATCTGTTCAACTGGATCAGAAGTTTATTGAGATACGTTTCGTCACTCCCTCACGTTTCGTCACCTGGTGAGTGACGAAACATTTCTCAATGGGCTTCTGATCCAGTTGAGCGGATTCACCTCTTTTTGTGATTTCCCTGCCTGGATTATTGAGCATGCATCAAGACAAGGTAAGGCAAAGTTTCGTGATGCATGCTCAATAATCCAGGTGAGGAAATCGCAGGGGGAGGTGAATCTGTTCAACTGGATCAGAGGTTTATTGAGATGCGTTTCGTCACTCGCCAGGTGACTTCTTCAGTCTGACCTGAAGGCAAACACCACCCCTATTTCTTTGAATGGGGGTGGTGGCCTGAGAGTACATCTATCGGCGTCTTACAATGCAGTGATCGCAAACATTCCCCAATCCTCTGTGAATGGTGCTCATTGTCACTGAATGTGCAGTTGATCACCCAACTTGCATATGAAACCAGCCTATTGTCGTGTGGCATCAAGGTACCGTTTATAAGGAGGGGGATGTTTGCCTTCAGCTCAGACTGAAGAATTCACCTGGTGAGTGACGAAACGTTTCTAAATAAACTTCTGATCCAGTTGAACAGATTCACCTCTTTTTGTGATGTCCCTACCTGGATTATTGAGCATGCATCAAGACACATATGGTAATGCTTTTGAAATTAAGTCAAATGTATTATACAGGACTTTTCAAAACACATTTGCAAAGTGCTTTACATGCAGTCATGAAAAGTAGATATAGAAACTGAAATATTAAATAAAAATTAAACATGACGCAAAAGGAAACAGTCCAAGCTAAAAAACACCTACATCAGGTTTTTAAAAGGGCATATACATTACATTACACTTCCATTAAGTGCATGTAATAGATGTCCGCTAATAGGTAAAAGGCCCTTATATGGCTTTATAAAAAGCTTATTAACATTGTATAAGGCCCTAATAAGGGGTGACAAAGCTCAGGAGGAGGAGGGGTTGGCATATAGTATTCAGAGATTGATGGTTTGATACCCGGCCCCAGCAGAAAACATGTTGAAGTGTCCTTGAGCAAGACACTTAACCCCTAACTGTGCCTCCTGAGCCCCGCGCAGCAGCTCAGCTTACTGATCCTTTAGAACAGGATGAGCTTAATGAAGAGTACAAATTCAAATTGGTTGTGTGACAAATAAAACAATACTTTTTTTAATCTGTCCTTTTCTATTCTTATATTCTCATAACTAGCATTTTGTGGACAGTTAACTTTCAGCAACTTAATTATAAGGGTCTTAAGATGCTATATACAATTTTATGCAGACTGGACATACAACCTATGATGAGTGTGAAAAAGAAGGTTTGCCTTATCTTGCAAGTGCTACCTTGTGGCTGTAAATATGTTTATGATGCTATTACAGGGCGGCATAGATCAGTGGATAGAATGGTCGTCTGGCAATCGGAAGTTTGCTGGCTTGATCCCCGGTCCTGCATATAGCATGTTGAGGTGACCTTGAGCAAGACACTTAACCCCTAATTGCTCCACAAGCGCCATATTGGCAGCTCACTGCTCCTATACAATAGGTTGGGTCAAAAATGCAGAGAAGTCCAAATTTCCCCTTGCAGGACAGATAAAGGAATTATAAAAAAACAAAAACAACCACTTATATAATCTTATTTCCATATGATAATGTCAAGAAGCAAATTATAAGGGCGATACACTTATATACATGTAGGCTGATGATTTGTCAGATTTGGGAAAAATCCTTCAAGCTCTCTCCAGTAACAGTCACGAGCTCTCTCTCTCTCTCTCTCTCTCTCTCTCTCTCTCTCTCTCTCTCTCACAGGTACTCTGCTGCTAGTATGATTGATATTTCCAGTAAATACAAATTTCTGTGGAAACTCCCACTTGAGGATGTGGAGATGGTTAAAAGTAAGACATATTCTCTGATTCAGATGTATCATTGCTGCTGCAGGAGAAGAAACTCTGTTGAGTTCATCAAAACATTTCAGTTTCAAAACACACATTTATGCCTCAAGATATTGAAAGCAACAGTCCTGAATATTGTTGATTTTGGTTAACTTATGGGACCTTTCACTGATCCCTGTAAATACATTGGTGTTGGATTGCTTCAAATGTAACATCATTTAGTAGACACTTTTATCCAAAGCAAAATACATTTTAGAGTTAATGCAGCACAAGCGATAATCTAGCCAGAAGTGAACAATGTGACTAAGAGCCCAAAAAATACGCTCGGGTTCTGAGAGGATGTACGAAGGTGCTATCAGGACATGCCTATGGGCAATATAGATAGTCAAATGGAAGCAGAGCCCCCCTTTCATTGATTAAGTCCATCAAGTCAAAATGAAGTGCAGAGGTGTTCACATGAGCTGGATGTTTAGCCTTTTCTTGAAGATTGAGAGGGATTCTGCAAATCGAATGGAGTTTTGTAGCTTGCTCCATCAACAGGGAACAACATAAAAGAAAAGTCTAGCTGGTGACTTGGGGTCCTGTTGTTAGCAGCAGGTGCCTCTCATTGGCAGAGCGTTGTGACTGTAAATTTTAATGAAGTTGTTCAGGTAGGCTGGAGCTATTTAAGTTACTGTTTTGTTATCGAACGTTAAGATATTGAATTTGATGCAGGCGGCAACTGGGAGCTAGTAGAGGGTTATGAACAGCGGGATGACATGAGCTGGTTCAAGAAAAGTGTTGCCTGCTAGTAAGGAGTTACAGTACTAAATCCATTATATGGCAATAGACTTTACCGGGAGTTGGGCTGCATGTTCAGACAGATAGGGTCTGATTGTCCAGGGCAAATTGACATAACTGAACAGCAGAAGTCATGTGAACCATAAAGGTTAGTTGGTCATCAATCATGACACCTAAGTTATGGGCAGATTTTGTGGGTGTCCATTGGGTTGTTTCAGGCTGGATATTTAACTGATATTATATAGATGGACTAGCTAGGATGACAAGGAATACAGTCTTAGAGAGGTTAAGTTGAAGGTGTCAATCTTTTATCTATGCTCAGTTAGTACTGCATAGTTTTCCCTGAAAAAGCTCTGCATGACAGTGACTGTTGAAATCAGCAACTACATTTTTCTATACTGGGGATTATCTTAAACACAGAAGCAATAGTAAGTATCAAGTAGAAAATTAGTATGTATGTACATTTCCTCCCTTGTTTCAAGTGTTATACTGTTGACGTCTGTTGACCTGTCATTTTAATGAGTTTATTTGTTCGGAAGTTCTTGTGACTATTGCTCTGCTTTTTTATTAGACTCCTCACAAGCGACAAACAAGGAGAGTATTCAGAAGATTATCGGTCGATTAGATGAGGATCTGAGCACACTGAGTCAGATCAGTAAACTGTCTGAGACCCTCAGCTTCCCACACCAGGTACTGCAGTGACTTTCCAAAAATCTCCTTAATTTCTCTGATCTGCCAGTCATCCTGTGTATCTCTTTTCATCCCACTGCTAATATAGCCCCTAATTTCATGTCTGTTTCTTCTTTTCTGTCCTTCCATCTCTCTTTCAGTCCTTAGATGAGGTGATCAAGGATCTGATGGCCTCAGTACACAGGGAGCTGTCCGACAAACAGTCTCTGGCCTTTAGTATGACCTTCCTACCCACCAAGTTGGAATTGACAACAGCCTCTGCCGAGAACAACTTTGTATTCGAGTTCAGTACTCCTGACACTCGCTCCAACTTTGAACAGGCATTTGAAGAGGCCAAGAAGAAGCTAGGTAAAAGAAACCGGTATTAGGACAGACTGGTGTTATGAGACAAATGGCTAATGAAGTAATGTGATTAAAGATGCATTTGGTCACTATGAAATATAACAATTAGTTGTAAAATGGCATCTTCTAAAATGTGACTGCATTATTAACAAAGGTCACGAGAAAGTTAAGATACCTAGCTAGTAAATCTTTTAGCATATTTTATCAATTATCCTGTCGTTCAAATGAGAGTTTTATAATTATGAAAAAGTTCACTTCTCCACTGGTGGATCCTAAATTTCCCCCCCTATTTTTTTGCATTAGACAATGTGCTAACATATAAATGTGGTGGACTTCTAGAGCAGGGGTTCCCAAGCTTTTTTTGGATATGACCCCAAATTAATGTTCGCAAATTCACGCGACCCCAACATACAACACACATGTGCACATACGTACACACACATAAATACCTCTATTCAAAATGCCATAATTAACTGTAAATTACAGAAAAATATTACTTAGATTACTCACCAGGTTTAGAGACACATTATGAGCTTGCTTGGCACGACAGAGTTTTTCGAAGTCTGGAGAAATGCTGGATATTGTGCATCTGACATCTGCCGTGACGTCCAGAGTGCAGTTATTTTTTGACTTGATGCAGACAAGTGCACTGAACCCAGTCTCACATATATAAGCTTGAGAATGGGGTAAAAGATTTTCCTGCATGCAAAGAGACCACAGCCTTTTACAACAAACCAAAATTCTGTCAAAGAGCTCCAGGAATGTGTTCATTGTAAGATCCAATCACTTGACAGTTCAATGAGCTGTTCGATTTCCGTCATGGGTATTTTGATTGAATGGGGATGGCAATGGAACATATCCAGGATCCAGTCAAACTTTTTTATGTCCACATCAGGGAAATAGCTCATAAAATGTTCTTCAAAGTGGCTGAGGTGATGAATAATCACCTGGGTGGGACACTGGTCAATGTCATTATCAGTCAAAAACTTTGAAAGTTGGGCAAAAGATTAATAATTTGACTTTGAAAGACTTGTCTTCCAAAGCGAAATCCTTCTCCTGAACCCTGTGAGTCAGTCACTCATATATATCAGGCCTGTGTTATTCCCCTGCACACTGACATTCAGTTTATTGAGTTTGCCAAAAATATCTGATATATATGTAATAGCACATCTTTTTATGGTTGCATAAACATTAGAAATAAAGAAATCAACTTTTTTTTCTTAACATCCATCACAAATGGCAGCAGCTCTTTTCTCACTTCAAAAAATTCTGTCCAATACCCACCCCTTTGACAACCATTGGGCCTCAGTGTGAAATAGCAAAATATTATGATCAGATCCCATATCTTGATAAAATGTGTAGTTGCAGTGGATGGGGTTTAGTCAAGTTAACAATAGATGTGAAATGCTGTATTATTTCTCTGAGTTCTGCGCTCAGTTCTTTAGCCACAAATTGCTTGCAGTGAATAATAATAACGATGATTATAATAATAATAATAATAATAATAATAATAATAATAATTCCCTTATCAGTCCCACCAGGGGAAATTTGGATTTCTCTAAATTGTTGACCCAACCTATTGCATAGGAGCAGTGAGCTGCCAATATATGGTGCTCGGGGAGCAGTTAAGGGTTAAGTGTCTTGCTCATGGACACCTTGACATGCTATACACATGACCAGGGAACGATCCTGCAACCATCCAATTGCCAGATGACCCCTCTACCCACTTAGCCAACCTCACCGGAGGCTCCCGTAGCCTTGACACTCATTGTCTTTTTGAAGTCTACCTGCTGGCGATTCATTGCATGCAGTCTTTGTTGAAAAAAAGCATTTTTTTCCCAGTGAATTCCTTTTGCATCATCTTGAGGTTCCGTTTTACTTTGTTGGGCTTCATGCTTTCGCTGGATAAGACGGCATGACATAGCAGGCATTTTAGTTTTCTTCCCCACCTTAAAATAAACTGGTAAACCCTTACTGAACATAAACGTCATCAGATTTTCTGGTACTCTTTTGTCACTTTTCTGCTATCAGAATCTATATCAGAACTAGAACTTGAAGTTGAAGTACATGATCTCAAAAACCTTTCCATTTTGATTTTTATCTAATAACAATAAATGCAGTAGCCAACCCCAAATCAGGGGCATAGGAGTTGAGATAGGTAGCCTAATTAGCCTATAGAATGTATTCTATGATTGGTTGAAATGTATGAATGATTACATTTGTATAGTTTGGTTGTTGGGATGTTGAACATGTAGTCGTAGTAGTAGTAGTAGAAGTAGTGTATTAGTGGTAAATTCCTATATTTGAAAGAGACAAAAAAATTCACCCCCCCACTTTTTTTTCTAAAATATCCGACAAACCCACTTGGGGTTGTGACCCATAGTTTGGGGAAGTATGTTGAAGTGTCCTTGAGTAAGACACCGAACCCCTAACTGCTCCCCTGACACTGTAGTTTCCCACTGCTACTATACAATGGGATGGGTTAAATGCAGAGGACAAATTTCATTGTTGTAAGAATACAATTACCAAATGAAATGGCTTTTCTTTCCTTCCTTAATTTTCCTGTGTCATTTATTTCATATACAGCTATGAACAAGGACCAGTGGGACCCAGAGTTTCTAAAGGCTATCCCCATAATGAAGACACGCAGTGGAATGCAGGTGAGAACTATAGAAATTATGTCTTGTCATAGATGTTGTTGAGAAACTGAGCAGTTCATAGATGTCCATGCAGTTTGCATGTATTTGGGTGTCGTCAAACTTTGTGCATCTGAATCGCAACAGTCTGCATTAACTGAAAAGTCTGGACACTTATAAGTCACACTGAGGCCACATTGTAATCTGAGCAGCCTAGGCACCTCATGAGGTGGACGAGCTTACAATATGTTGATAACCGCATAGTTTATTTAGGCATCTTTAGAAGGTTGAACAAAAGTATCGAACCAGAGCACAAGGGTGCGCCCACACATGCTGGCTATGTTGTCAGACTCACATTCTCCTCTCAATAAATGCTGTAGTTGTACAGAGCACCACAGTATCTGTTTGTGTTGCATGCCGCCTCTGTTGTCTCAGTCAGCCTGACATAAGCCTTTTGCATGCTACTGCTATTTCTAACATAAGAGAAAAGAACACAATCTCCTGTGTACCCAGCACCAATGTTAGGGTTAAATATTTCAACAACACAAGATAGCTAACAGGAAATTGGACACACAGATCCGAATGAAGACACTGTGTTATATTGTTTGGTGTGGACGCTCAACACACTGTGTTCAAATCAATGTGTTCCAATGATCGAGGCTGCATTGAAATGATTAGTGTAACCAAGGCATACATATAAGTAAGTACGTAAGTAAAAGTTTATTTATATAGCACTTTTAAAAACATACTGTCACAAAGTACTTTGATACATAGAATCATCAAAAATAAGAGTTAATAGATAACCTAAATAACCCATCCATAGGGTCAATAGTTGTGTCAGGAAGGGCATCCAATGTAAAACCCTTGCCAAATCAAATAAGCGGATCACAAATCCGATTTCCATACCAGATCAGGTGAGGCCCGGGTTATCTACGACCACCATCTTTGTTGTTGGCTACTTGATACTCACTATCACAGGCTGCCAGTTTTAATTAGGCTTCTGTTGGCTGAAGGAGGAGGAGAGGAAGAAGGCATGTCCAAAGAAAGCGGGGACGGAGGAGCGGTAGATGTGAGGGTCGGATCTTCGAATGTTGGCACTATGACTGATAAACGGAGAGAGATGGCTGATATGATGGAGAGACAGACTTCAATGGAGATGTTGAGGAAGAGAACAGAAGTGATGAGGAGGTTATGTGTAGGTACACTGTCAAAGAGAGGAATGTGGAGGGGCAGATGGTGGTGAACTTTGCAAAAAGGATGAAAATGGCTGTACCAAATAAATATTTGAAGAAGAGTGACATATAAAAGTGGAGGAAAATGTAAACAGGTAGACTATATCTTATGCATAAGGTGTGACCTGAAAGAGATTGGAGACTGCAAGGTTTTGACAAGGCAGGACTTCGCTTGGCAGCATCAGATGGTGGCTGTAGGATGACTTTGGAGTTCAAAGAAAGGATGAGAATAAAGGTAGGGGCAATGATCAAATGGTAGTTGAAGAAGGAAGACAGTTGTGTTGAGTTTAGGGAACCGTTAAGACAGGCACATGGTGGTAGTGAACCATCGCCAGGCTGGAAACTACCGTAGACATATTGAGGGAGACAGCTAAGAGGGTACTCGGTGTGTCAATTGGACACAGGGCAGAAAACAAGGAGATTTGGTGGTGGAATGAGCAAGTAAAGCAGAGTATACAGAGGAAGAAGTTGGCAAAGACGAGATGGGATAGCTAGAGAGAGATGAAGAAAATGGAAAGAAGTTTAATGAAATGTAGTATGAACTGAAAAGAACGGTGGCGAAGGCAACGGAAAAGGGATATGGGGAGTAGTATGAGAGGTTGGAGACTAAAGAAGGAGAAAATGACTTGTGCTGATTGGCTAGGCAGAAGGATCGAGCTGGGAAGGATGTGCAGCAGGTTTGAACAATAAAGGATAGAGATGAAAATGTGCTGAAAAATGAGGAGAGTCTGTTGAAAGGTGGAAGGAGTACTTCGAGGGGCTGATGAATGAAGAAAATGAGAGAGACGGAAAGGGGGGGGGTGATGTGGAGATATCAAATCAGGAAGTGCAGTGGATTAGCAAGGAGGAACCCAGGGCATCTCTGAAGAGGAATATTGGTAAGCCGGTTGGCCCAGATGACATACCCGCGGAGACATGGAGGTGTAGTGGACATGGAGAGATGGTAGTGGAGCTTTTAGCTAGATTGTTTAACACAATCTTGCAAAGTGAGAGGATGCCTCAGGAGTGGAGAAGATGCATACTGTTAAAAAAAATAAATAAAAGAGACATGTACAGAGATGTACCTAAAGAGGTATAAAATCTATCAGCCACAGTATGAAGATATGGGCGAAGAGTAGTAGAAGCTAGGCTACAAGGAGAGATGACTATTAGTGAGCAGCAGTATGTTTTCATACAACAATAGAGCACCACAGATGCTATGTTTGCTTTGAGAATGTTGATTGAGAAACATGGAGATTCAAATGGAGTTACATTGTGTCTTTCTGGATTCAGAGAAACCATATTGCAATTTGCTGAGAGAGGAGGAGTGGTACTGTATGAGGAAAACAGAAGTGGGAGAGATGGATTTAAGGGTCATGCAGGATGCAAATGAAGGCAGTATGACAAGGGTGAGTGGTGCTCTAAAAATGATGGATGGGTTCAAGTTAGAGGTGGGATTACATCAAGGATTTGAGCCCTTTCTTGTTTGCAATGGTGATGGACAGGTTAACGGATAAGATCAGCCAGGATTCTCTCTGGACAATGATATCACAGATAGCATTGTGATCTATAATGAGAGTAGGGAGCATATTGAGTTGAGTCTGGAGAGGTGGAGGTATGCGCTGGAGAGAAGAGGAATTAAAATCAGCAGGAGCAAGACAGAATATATGTGCGTGAATGAGAGAGGAGACACTGGAATGGTGAGGATGCAAAGAGTAGAGGTGAGGAAGGTGGTTGTGTCTAAATACTTGTGGTCAACTGTCCAAGGTAATGGGGAGTGCAGAGGAGAGGTGAAGAAGAGAGTGCAGGCTGGGTGGAATGGGTGGAGAAAAGTGTCAGGAGTGATTTATGACAAAAGGATACCAGCAAAAGTGAAGGGGAAGCTTTACAAGATAATAGTGAGACCAGCTGTGTTGTGTGGTTTGGAGACAGTAGCACTGATTAAAAAGACCAGAAGTGTAGATGGAGGTGGCAGAGTTGAAGATGCTAATATTTGCATTCGGGTTGATGAAGAAGGACGAAATAAGAACAAGACAAAGCAAGTGAGAGACGCTTCAAGAGAGCAAGATTGACTGTCGGGCTCATTGCCATTCTCATGCATTATATGACTAAAAGTTTGTGTTTATTCATTGTTGTGTCTCCAGTTCTCCTGTGCCTCTCCAAGCCACAGCTCCCCGGACAGCGGCTGCGAGGTGTGGGTCTGTAACAGTGATGGTTATGTGGGGCAAGTGAGTATATATTTGAACCAGTTTATTTATCAGTCCATCAATGGATTTTACGATTACCGGATTGTTTTTTGTGCTTTTCAAATGGAATAGAAAATAAAAATTCTATGTCAGACAATTTTCACTGATGTGATAACCCTGCATCTTCAGGTGTGCTTGCTGAATATAAAGGATGAGCCCACAGTGGAAGCATGTATTGCTGTCTGCTCCGCTAGGATAATTTGCATTGCTGCTGTTCCAGGGCTAAAAGGAAGGTCTGTTTACATCCATGCACACACATGCATGAATGTGGGCATGCACATGTACATACATATACACAGAAATGCACACACACAGGCAAACTCACTGCCATGTAAGTAAGTTATACACAAAGCCTTAAATTGAAGCTTAATTGACTCCAGACCCTTGCTTAATGGTTTTAATTCCTTCTAGCCATGTATTTCTCAGCATTACAGAAACAATGAGGCTGACATTGTTATAGTTGAGGTCTTCTAAATTTACATTAATATGTAGATAATCTGGTAATGGAACATGGAAATGAGATGTCAAGATACGTGTCATGTTAATATGGGGCGGCATAGTTCAGGGAGTAGAGCGGTCGTCTGGCAATCGGAAGGTTGAAGGATCGATCCCTGGTCCTGCATATAGCATGTTGAGGTGTCTTTGAGCAAGACACTGCTCCCCGAGCGCTATATGTTGGCAGCTCACTGCTCCTATACAATAGGTTGGGCCAAAAATGCAGAGAAATCCAAATTTCCCCTTGCGGGACTGATAAGGGAATCATAATTATCATTATTATGTTTCAAACCTCTACTGTACTTAACAACAACAACAATATTGTTGCTCTGTCCAAATAATGGAATTAGCTTGAACTGGTGAGAATATATAAACCACACTAGGATTATTTGCCTTTTCCTCTAATAAGCTAAAAGGCATAAACGCCAACTGACAATGTACCATGTGTACCTAAACCTTACAGTATATGTTAGATTCAAGCTTAGGTTATATGAATATGGACCGAAATCTGTGTTGTTATTAAATGACTTCATCATCTCCCTGTAGTTCAGCCTGGATGGTTTGTTAATCATTAATTTGGTTCTCTCACCTCACATTTTAGTTTTCAGCTCTATTAATCACATCCTGTTTTTTTTAATTCTTTAATCCCAAAGGGAACGTTTAGGAGAATCCGCCATTGCTCCGCCTACTGCTGTGTCTGCCCACTCGCAGCAGCAGCAGCAGCAGCAGCAGCAGCAGCAGCAGCAGCAGCAGCAGCAGCAGCAGCAGCAGCAGCAGCAGCACCAGCAGCAGCAGCACCACCAGCAGCAGCAGCAGCCACAGCTCCACATCTCCATCTCTCATTCATCATTGCAGTTGTCCAAGCACACATCAGGTTAGGCTGTACTGATATTGATTATGCCACACAAAATGAGTGTCAGGATCACTTTGCCATGGACATGTATGTGACTTTTGTCATTTTCTTTGTTTGTGGTTATTCTCCTGTTTTATTAAAGATAGGTTTTTGGTGTGGAGTGGACTAAGATGCTAGAATCTCTATGCAGAGGTTCATAGTTCATATTACAGCATTGCTTTCTACTTGGTTAAGTATCACAGGGAAAATAACTTCCAGTACTGGGTTATGAGCCAGTGGTGATAATTTATCTCAAAATTGTAAGTTGCTCCTGCAGTTGGGGTGCCTCTACAGTTGCAGGTGAATCCAAAAGAAATATACCATACATTTGTATTTCCCCAAAGAAACCTGCAGCTGGCAAGTCTGCAACTCATTGCACATGTGAAAGTCTACTAGCTCCTCAGCCACCACAGGCATTGTGCAATGTAATGAGGATAGTGAATTGAATTTGCCAGATTGGAAGAAAAGTGGGGGATTAAACAAGGGATCAAGAAAAAATATTACACTTATATATGATATATATAATATATGTACTTTTTTTTTCTTTTCTTTTTTTCCCAAATTTGATCCCCTTTTTTTCTCACCCGAATTCCCTGAGTTGCCTACTGCTGGGTCAGTGGCTTTGATACCCCTCTAGAATGTTGACAAGAAAGAGGAAGCTGTAGCATGTGAGTCCTCCAAATCACGTGACCACTAGCCCTCTTTATTTCGCATATCGCAGTCTCACGGGGAAAGCACAGTGCTTGGCCGTTGGAGGAGAATGAAGCAGAGTACCTTCTCCACTTAACCGCAAACGCCCGGACGACCCAGAGCGGGACACTAATAAACTCAGAATACTTTATCCAAACTAAACCCTATACCCATGTGAGGATTAGCCAATTATGCCCCACTAAATTTGGACCTCTGGCCATGGTTAGAAACAGTGCAGCTGGGATTTGAACACCCAGCTGCATGACACAGAGATGCACTGAGCATAGGTGCCTTGACCCCCCTACACCACCT